>JACEII010000012.1:2660530-2710536 GCA_014332785.1 Antheraea mylitta | reverse complement strand
TACGCAAAAGTAGAAAGTACAAAGGAATTAAAAACTACTCAAGGTTAAGTACTGGCTGCTCCCTCCCAAACAATATTAATAGAATGGATAAGACATAATTAATTAACGCAACTTCAAGCCAAAAATTGATGATGACAAAATTAGGCGTCGACCGTCTTCCTTGTCGCCTAACGCGACATTGTTAAATGATGCAGGATTATATAAAATTTTATTAATGATTCTGTTTTGTAATGATTATGCGAAGTAAGCTATTTGCAAGTGACGTTGCAGAATATTTAAAATGTTCATTACACAACTCGTAAATTCAGAATTAACGGCCATATTTTTGCATTTACATTTTTTTTCTATTTTGGAACACACGTGTAACACTTATCACCAAAGGCAGTATAGTACGATATTGGAGTGTTAGAAAACTTAAATAAATTATTACAATATATGGACATACTACATAATAAACTTGAAGAAGACTGTACATTAATATAATCGAAACGTAAACAATCAATTTATAAAAACTAAATGCGTTACGTTGGAATATAAAACTTTTATCGTTTAAAAGAGTTTCTGATATCACTTTTCTCTCTTTTCTCCTAGATCAAACAATTTTTTTGGTCCACACAATGCTTTTATTGGTCATGTTAAAACTTTTAAGTTTGTTTTACGACTGACAAGATACTCGTCTAATTTGTTTAGTAAATGAAGTTTCCTAGAAACACTGTAACCCAAGAGTAAAAGCCATAGAGATCTTCTTAAAAATTGTCAATAAAAAAATCAGGGCGACTGTTTTGGACCGTAGAACAGGAGTCTTTTTTTTAAAAAATCTCGTCATTTAAAGTTTTAGTAAGTGTCTTTTGTAAACGGATAACATAAATATTAATATTGAAGATACTGTAATGTTTTTCAAACGTTTCGATTATGAACGGATTTATTCGAACTAGCTGTACCCGCGACTCCGTCGGTGTAAAAATTTATAAAAAAAAGAAGGTGATTAATAAATTTATCTGACATTCTATTTACTTATCTAGTTTTCTCTCATACTTAAGTAGCATTGTCAATGAGGTTACAATAACTTTTGATAGAGTGACTCAATTCTAATGAAATAAAAAACGAAATGTTACTAAAGGATATTCTTTATAATTCATGATCATAAACGCTGTACTTTAGCAGTGATACGTGTTCAAACAAGTAGTGCGGTGAAGCTGTAAAGGCCAAAGAATTAAGGCCAATAGCGTAGTCAGTTCGAGAAAAACAAAAACAAGTGTTCAAACAAATAGACAGACACACATTAAAAAAAATGATTGAAACGTATTACTTATTTCAAAACACATGCAACATTTTTTTTAATCTAAAAAGTAATAACATTTTTGATTTAAATTCCTATATTTACAGATACTGTAATTTTTTTCTAACGTTTAAACTATGGACTTGTGTGTTCGTAATAGATAATAGCGTTTGCATTATGAAGAATTTATCTATGTATGGATTGAATGATTAAGGGTTTGCAGAAATCAATCAATAAACATTAAAGTGGGCATTACTTTGCACTTCCACCTGGACTTGGCTGCTGCTACATCTCACTGCAACAGAAAACGTTAATAACACAATAAAAAGTGATTAAAACCCGTCGTTAGTGGATGGTTGACCTCAAAGTTGGTGACTAATCAACTCCAGGAAGAGGTGTAAAGTAACGTCCACCCCAATATTCAATGGATTAGGAGGTTAAAATACCTAATCGAATTAATTTCTTTGTTGCAGGAGTAATCCGGTGAAGCTGTTATGACTTTGCTAGGTCAATAGCGTAGTCAGATTGAAAAATTCTTTGTTGCAGGAAGATTTCCATTGTAACAAAAGACGTTATAAACAGTTAACTCTGTTCTTTTTTACAGTTTCCGAAGCAATCAGATAGAGAACATAAAAAAATGCATATCCAAAGTTGTGTGAATTATGTATGTACTCGCAAAACACTACTGAAAAAACTTTTCCTACACAATACCGTGCGCAATTACATTCGCTCTGCGGGCATTTGCATTCAGCGTTTCTCTTTTACTTTATAATGTTCTTTTTCCAAGCTACAAGCTGAAAGCGTTTGTGAGGTTCAGAGGAAAACATCTTTTTTATGGCTTAGCATTAGGCACTGGAATAAATTTGTATGTTATTTGCTTTAAAATTTTACCTTTGATGGTATACACTAATAAACATTTGGTAATGTATCTATTTAGCATCACCAGTTGATAACATTTCGGTTTGATCAATATGAATAAATAAGACCAGTTTGTGACGATCAATGAATGATGCTTCAACAAAAACTACAGGCATGGGTTAAACTTCATTTAAACCAGTATATACTTCATTGTCATCATCAGCCTTTAAAAGACCCACTGCAGAGCCATAGGCCACTTTCTGAAGGAAGGTATAAGCAAGAGTCACCACGCCACTCCACGACATATTGATGATTTCAAACTCTAAGAAATCCAAAGTTCTATGTTTTCCTTCACCGTCGGCCGACAGTGCTACCAATTTAAATTAATAAATGTATGTGAATTCCGAAAAAATCGTTAATATACGCCAGGGATTGAACTTGAGGATATCAAATTGATATTCCAACGATCAATCCACTAGACCACCACGATTTCGTACTATCTTTTTTTTTTGGAAATGACTACGCTATTGACCCAGCATGGTCTTAACAGCTTCACCGGACTACTTTCGTACTATCTATCTATTTACTAGATTATTATTTATTTATAGGGACATAAAATTCCATTTTCCTCTCTTCAGTACTTCACACCAATTGTATTTCAATCATTGTTTTTGCCCTCTGATCATTGGAGCTTAATGTTGCGTAGAAATCTGTGATCAAATTTTTACCTGAACGTAACAAAAAATTATTCGCTATCAAATTGTGGCAACTCGCATTCCCATTCGCTTATCTGCCGTGAGTCAGCGAATATAGCTGAATAGCGTTTGAGACTCATACGTCATCGCCGACACCATTACCAGTACCCGTCGCGCAAAAATTTACAATTTCTTGTCAATCTTTGTAACACACATTTGTGGTATGTTGGATTAACTGTCCCACAAGAGTTTCCACTTAAGATATATTTGTTCCAGTTGCTGCAGTAATGGTGGATCAGTGTTAGATTAAAGACATGTTGTTTAAAAACACGAGTTCGAAATAAGATTATTTTTAATATCTTTATTTAGGGACTTTTACTCCACAAAGAACATGTGAGCTCCACATAATTTAAGCATATTCATAAATCTTGGCTTCCTCACTTGCAAGTGGGCACAAGATTCCATGAAATGATGATAGCTTTTCGTTGTTCTTTATTGCGGCCACATTCCATCAACAAGTGTTGCAAATTTTCTAACATTCCATACGTTACATAATTGGGTGTTATAATTTTTATCCTAAGAAATGCAAACTTGTTGAGAGGCATACAACAACAATAATCAACAACAATAAAAGATCTTCGATATAAGATGAAACTTTAAATATACTAAAATAACGCCAAGTATATGATCGTATAGTCGTGTTTTATTGATTAACTAATTGACTGTCACCATGAAGTTAAAAGTCTACCCTTAATATTCAATAACTATGTAGGTATTATGAATATTATAAAAATAGAAATACAATTTACAAAGAAAGAATGATAGAAAAAGAGAGATTTAAGAAAGGTGTTATACTTACAGATTATTTAGTCGAACGAAACGCAAAAGTGCCGCAGGATCTTAAAGCGACCGCGTATTTGTTTAATTGTCGAGTTGAATCAGCGTCAGTAATTATCGTGAAAAGGCTTTACTCGCAACTGTTATAACATTTGTAAGCTTAAGGATAGATTTACGGCTCATCCCGGTCTTATCTTGCGGATACCACATTAATTACAAACTTCACTTTGTTTGTACAGTTTTCACAGTCACTTATCAATGTCAAAGCTGAGAGTCGACATACATCATAATGTACGCATGAGGCTGTAAAGTACTATAGTATATTCAAAAGTTTCGGATAAAACAAAACTGTATACATATATATATATATATATATATATATTGTATATATATATGCGAAAAAATTGATCAAGGAATAAGTAATGAAGTATATTACAATCATTTTTAGAAATGTCTGTCTTTCTGTTTGTTTGACCACGTATCACGTTAGTCAGGATCACGATAAAACATACACGAAGAATCATAAAGCATATCCTTGAGTAACATTTAGTTTTTTTTTTCATTAAAATCTGTTCACTTTATCAAAAGTTATGGTAATTTTAATGACGCAAAGCATCAGAGAAAAGTAGATAAGTAAATGGACCTCATACATTCAAATGACATTATTATTCACTGTTTTTGATGTGGAACATCTGTAGGCTAGGATAAACCTGAATTTTGGCGTGGCGAGCGTGAGAGGCGTGGCGACGTGATGCCATGTGCAAGCGATTGTGCGTAATGTTACTTGCCGCACTAAACTCGCATACCTGTAGTATATTCATTGTTATTTACTACTTTACAAATTTCGACGTGTCAGATCTGGCAGACTTCCCGTGACGGCTCACAATTTTTTTTACGTGAGGTTACAGACAGAAACAAATTTGCGGGCAGAAGTAGTTAATATAGGGCTTCACAAAATACATTATAGTTGAACCAAAATTGACTTTGTTTTGGACTCCTTCATGCTATGAAAATTTATAAAGCATACAACAAACATTTGTGGTTAATAAAGTTTCCAAGGCTTATTATTTTCTAAAAGTTTACCTTTATAACTTTCACATTTACCTTGAAACCTATTTCAATAGTAATTTTGTGTTACTTAGGGGAAAAACTAACCAAATTCTAGCTGTCCGTTCACGTAACACAAATAGAGTTACAAACGTACCTAAAGGTATTAATTACGCTGAGGTCCTATTTGTTTTTATTCATTTACTTTTGCGCCTTTATTTGATTTCATTTAATTATATATACCATATGAATTATAATATTTATTAAGATTTGTAGGTGTTAGATTATGATGTCTTATCTGATGTTACATGGCGCTTGGCGACAGACTTTCAACTAGAGAGTTGTAGTTATCCAAGTGAATTTAGCAAAAGCCCTTATTTTATTAACCCTCTCCCCCGAGAGGGTGGGTTATGTCCGATTTTCATGGACTTAAACCCCACGGTGTAGAGACATTCCGTAATTATTGGGGCGGCAAGGAGACTCCCCATTACGTTTTCATACAAACACAAAGGCCGTCACCAAGGATACCGTGTGGTATGCCCGGATGGTCCTCAGTGCCACAATGAGCTTCCCAGCGCACAGCGCCCGTACGTTGGCGGTACCGAGGGCGTTGGCCTACACCGTTGCCCCGTAGGCGGCCATCGCTCGCACGACTCCCAGTCGGCGGAACTCGGCACTGGGCTCAGTAAAAGCTCTACCACCATGTTGCAAGGATTCAAGGCTACGCCCACTGACCGGTGTCCGAACACGCTACCAACTAAATCATCGTCGCTTCTTAAAAGTATGTTTACTAAAGTAACATTTTTATAAGTATTTATACATTTTGAAAACCAGATTTTAATTAACCAATATTACTCGAATCATTATTTCTTCGGATACATCTTTGGTTTGGTTAGTTTATTGTTGGATGTCTTAGAATTACCACATAATATTGTTGATCCACTTGGGGAGTGCTGCAATTTTTGCAATCAGTGATTGATCATATGTCAAACATTTGCCTTCTGCTCAAAGATAATGCCAAATATAATTATCAATTCACAAATACATCTTTGCAATGCTTGTGATACTAGCATGAATTCAAAGGAAGCAAACGTTAGTATTGAATATGTGTTATTACTTACATGTGTGAATTTTTAGCAAAATTACTCTGTTCAAGATCGAATTTCATTTTAATCATTTTTAGATTATTGTTAAATTAGCCATATGTTAAGATTCTTTTTAAAATGGTTTTGGTCCTTTTTGGAAGTTATATTTTTACCTGAATAAATTTTGGGCTGTCTTTTAATTTTTTTCACTGTAATTTTTAATTACTATTTAACCCGTCTAAGACTTTCACCGATTTGAAGTTGCTGTTATTAAATTTGATTATTTTTATAAGTGTACTTTACTTATACTACCAAATGATATATGGACAAGGATAAGACCTTGTGTAAGTGTAAATACTAAATGCACATAGTCTATTGAAATGCTGCAATTACATATTTATTTTCATTAATTGGAAGAACGAATTTATTCTATTTTTCAAAACTTTAGAAAATCGGTTATTCAGAATATTCTATTAAGAGCTAGACTTCTATAGATGGAGTATGAAGATCAATATTGAAATGACGAAATGGTACAGAAATTCCGGAATATAATAATATCAACCCATAAAAGGTCCTTTTAATGTAAGTACGAGATTAAACACGGTGCCCCTTAATGACTTACTTGCAATTTCAAGTACTGGAAAACGTATAGATTGTCCTAGTTTATAGGAAAACAGTTTACATCCAGATTTCTGAAAAATAGTTTCCTTCATTACCATTCGACGCTGCTACTAATGAAAAGGAAATTAGTAAATTCGGACAAAGTTCTAAAAATTCATCATCAGCTTTTAGGAGACCCACTGCAGAGTCTTAGGCTTCTTCCAGAAGAAAGTTATGGGTATAATTACGACAATAGCACATAACGTATCATCGCTTTCAAACTCCGAGAAATTTACAGTTCTGTATCTTTCCACATACTGTTTTTCTACAAGAACGTTTCTAAGGCTTTCTTACAATGCTTTTCTTTGTTGTCAACCGATAGTGTTACCAATTTGCCGACATGCCGAGGTTCAAATAGAAATAGCAGATTCCATCGGCCAAACCACGAGTCTTTTCTATTTTTTCAATTTCAATTTCTTTGCTTTTCAAATTCTTTGAAAGCCATTCCACTAACAAGATCATGACAATGATTGAATAATACGATAAAAAAGACGCGTTTTAATTTGATAATGTTGCCTTTAATATTGATGAGATAGGGAGACATTTATCGGCATTTGCCTGTCAATCGAGGGATAAACAAAATTATAGATTCTGTCCGTGTTTCGTCAATTCCACGTTTTATTATCGGGTAAAAGCCTGAACGGTGAATGTTAACAATAATCTCATTCAAGATGTCCCACTTAATTCAATGACAGACGATATAAATGGTTACATTTTGCTAAAAATGTCACGTTGGTGAGTTTTATAAAACGATGTAAATTGAGTTCACGATTAGTAAATTTATTATGGTGTCGAAGCTTGAATATGTCTATTTTTATTACATTGGTTTTAGTAAGAATTTCTATTTTGAACCCTTAGTTAACAATTAGGTTTAAATGCCTAGTTTTTTTAAGTATATTTTTACAATAAGTCTTTCAGATTATTACTGCCATATTCAAGTAGGTATATTATTAGCATAAATAAACATATTAAAAGTATTAAAACGTGCATTGGGAATTTATTATAATTAGAGTTCATCTCGGAATTGATTTATAGGAAAATCCTACAACTTATTATAAGAAAAAAATATAAACCTTGACCGTGTTATGTCGAAATTATTAATGTATCTTACAAATAATATACACGTAATAATGTTTTAAACATTGAATAGTATGTAAATTAAAATATTTTGATTCTTTTACATATGTTACTAGAATGTGTCAAAAATTAATTAAACTCAAAGCCAATCAAGCGCATAAGGATTCGATGTAATTTCTCCGTATAATATCTGAAAACGATACATTATGCCATATTTAATGTCAATACAGTAGGGGTAGAGCCACGCTGTAGCTATAATTGGTTTCAGCCTGAATGGGTCGGCTCGTTCGGGGCAGCACCACCCTCTCACAGAAAACCGACGTGAAGTAACAGTGCTTGCATTGTTGCGTTTCGTTCGGTCAGTGAGAGTGCCGGAGAACCATCTCCCCACCCCTCCCCTCTCCTCTCCCTTTCTCTCCATGCCCCCAAACGCAGGCTGGCAACGCACTTGCGACTCCTCTGGGGTTGCTAGTGTCTATGGACGGCGATGATCGCTTAACAACAGATGACCCGCATGTTTGTTTGCCTCCTATATAACATAAAAAAAAATATATACAATATAATAATAATACATTAATCCAGTTTTTAATATGGGCTCAAGGAAAAAATATTGTCTCCTTAGTTTTCAGTAATTCGTATTGGATAAAACGAAAAAGTTTTCCCTTTGTAATGAATTACGCGAGATGGTAGAAGGCGGATTTAACTTGACTACTCACGGATTTTTTATTGGGATTAATCTTTGAAGACACAATCACGTATTGAGAAATTAAATATATTTTGAACAAATATTTTTTGGCTTTTCAATAAAGATAATCCACTGTCGTTTAGCGTTGATAGCTCAGTCACTGAGTTTTCACATAGATTTAATCGCCTAAACTTCGAATCCTTTTTTTTAGTAACGTGGGGAAATCCATTATGGATACCCACCCTCCTGGGGGAGAGAGTGGATTTTGTCTGACTCACAAAGACTTAAACCCCACGATGTACTGACAGACCGTTTTGTTTAACCGGCAAGAGATCGTACTTGCTACTCTACGTTGTATAGCCGTTCCAACGGCCTTCCCAGTAGAAAGTGACTGCTGGGCTCCTACCTAAAGAAGCAGACTTGGTACACGCCAAATGTCTCCCCTCTTTAGCCGCATCTGTGCAATGAAGAGATGGGCTCCCCGTCCCATCCCGATGAATAGAGGAGTTGGGCAAATTGCCGCCTTCTTCTGCAAAATGACCTCCTCATAGAAATAGACCATCGCTCGACATACCTGGTCACTTCCGAGCATGGCCGAAATTACACTCGGCAGCGACAAATCGCCACTACCTCCTACTGTCGAGTTATTTATTGTAGGTACCACCTGAAACAATCATGTCCTGTTAGTACCTGCACCAGTCGGAACGTCAGGAAGCCCGATTCTATGCCTATCCACTCCCGCAGGACCGGGTGGACGGCATTCACGGTGTACTGAATATATCGCGCGGCTACCAGGTACAGCACCCAACTCTTCACGGCCTCCTCCCTCAACCGCCGCCTATTCTGTCTCCATGGGATCCGAAGGCTCCCCACTACGTTTTCTCGCCTCCGTGAATTCATACACGGTGGTGAAAATTCCCACCTCCAGCTTCCAGGACAGGGAGCCGGTGAGCGCAAAGACCGCCGCCGAGAACACCGTGCGATATTCCCGAATCGCCCTCAATGTCGCTAATATGGCCCACACTGGTGCCCCGTATGCGGCCTTTGCCTGCACGATCTCATATAGAGTCGGCAGCTCCCGGCAAAGTGTTTGCAAAATATTATTGTGTAATATAAAAAGTGTAAATAAATGTTATTCAGATATGCTTACATTAAAAAAAAAACACAGTTAAATATGCCGTCTGAACACGCTTTTGTAATAAAGTATTATAAACACGTGTTTGAACTAAATGAGTGTTAAATTCTATTTTTTGTAATAAGATCGATGCCATGTAAAAAACATCATATCGTCGCGTAAGTTGAATTACCGTTCAACCTGCCAATAAAACAGTTGAATTGATTCATAAAACCGGTTATTGAGAAACTCTGCTCACCTGTCCCACATTCAACAAAACTAAACCGATAAATCCATAGCCGTTTAATAAACGTGAGTACTATTCTGGAGCGATTGAGCAAAACTTTACAGACGAATTTAACTTTGGTTTAATATAAATCTCATACCTGAATTAGCTTTGTAATATTAGAATATCGTTTGCAGCATGTAAATAGGTAAGTTTATATATATTTCATGATAATAAAGACAACCTCTATACTAATATTATAAAGCTGAAGAGTTTGTTTGCATGAACGCGCTAATCTCAGGAACTGATGGTCCGATTTGAAAAATTCTTTCAGTGTTAGATAGTTCGTTTATGAATAAATGCTATATATCACACTAAGATCAATAGGAGGCGAGCACCGATGAAGAATATTTCAAAATCGAGGTTATTTGCTTAATAAAAACTTTTTAACAAAAAATTAAACCGCTGAAAAAACTGAAACCCAAAAAATAATAAACCTTTTACTTTATTCATCATAATAACTAAGTTCTTAAACTAATGTAAGTATACCTAATTAATTTTAAGTCGGCGCCAAATCATCAAATTAATTAATTACGTAAAGCGTGATGCGCGGCAGCGGTGCAGCGTGACACACCCCTTGCATGCCGAGCGCTTACGAAGCAACTCCATTTCACATTGCATTTTTAATTTGATTTGATTATTTGTGTTAATTTAAGTAATCTAGTGATCTTTGTTCATTGTCATTGTTCATTTTAACCACAGATCACGCCACCGTGGTCTGGGGGTAAATTTCGCTCCCGCAAACCAGATTAGGCCCCCCTCGGCAGCGACTCAAGCCTAGGTCCTTTCCATCGGTGTGGAGCCCTTGAGTGCGCTGCTTGCGCGATGCAGTGACACAAAAATTTACATCACTGCTACAACACCACACGATCACCCCCACACACGTGCACGCCTATACGCTTACACATGGAAGTGTACGTATTTTTTTCCCTTATCGAACTGAAAAAACTCTAATTTTCCGATAAAAAAATATATGGAGGGGTTGTTGAGGCGTGTATGCTAGGTACAAATATGCGTCTCAACAACTCAAACATATATGAATAGTTAGCTAGGTTAGCTAAGTTAGGTCGCGAGTTTGCATGTAACAGGTAACAGCCAAGCCGAGGTGTGCCGTGCACCCTTGAACTAGTTGCCCAAATAAAATCGGCTGAGTGCCTTAAGCACTCGCCTTAGTAGTTCGGTGAAGCTGTTAAGACCTTGCTAGGTCAATAGCGTAGTCAGTAGGAAAAAAAAATTGTTCATTGATTGTTTGGCGCCGACTCAAACTTTCTTAGGTATTTATTTACCTTCGTTTAAGACCTTAGTTATTAAGATGAATAAAGTAAAAGGTTTATTATTATTTGCTTTTCAGTTTATTCAGCGGTTTAATTTTTTGTTAAAAAGTTTTTATTTTGTAATTTTTTGTGGCTACATCTTACTAATTACTGCATGCTTAATTTATTTGTAATACACAACTCAGAAGCTGAATTATAAATCATGCCCTATTTTCCTACCCCTGGGGTTGCTTTTTTCATGTTTACATGTATATGGGATCGACTTCTGGATATACTCCTTCAAATCAAAGGATATAAATTTAATTCGGACTATTCTGTCTAAAGATATGCGCGGTCATAGATATGATCAGTGCGTGAATAATCAATCATTCTCGATTTTCATACCTAAGGGTTGAATTTTTTTTTCCCAAATTTAAATTGAAACCAACTTCGGAGCCCCTTTCCAATAAAAAAATAATTTTTAAAATCGGACTATACTGTAAAAAGTTATGCGTTCATACATATATATCGCGTATATATATATATATATATATATATATATATATATATATATACGCGACGAATTGAGAACCTCCTCCGTTTTTTTCGTCGGTTAAAAATAGTTTCACATTTTACGTAGGAACGAAGTAGGGATGAGTGATATTAGAAAAATATCGACGTTGACATCGATGCCAGCATTGATTCAATAGTATCGATGTAAAACAAAAATTGATGTTTTAGCCAGCGATTAAAATTGTCTGTAAAAACAGAGGTCAACGACGAAAAAAAAATCATCCATAGAAAAAATGATTCGTACGGCTTACAAATTTGATAATTTTGTAGTCTCCAGCTAGTACATACAACGTTCTCATAACGTCGATGTTATCGAAGTCAAAACATCGATGTTCTTCAACATCGCTGAATATCGACTATCCCTAAAACGAAATCGCGAGTTAAAGTTAGCGTAAGCCCAAAGTAACTATTCGCGGACCGAAGCTACATTAAAATAAGGAGACAGGATAACGATTCTTGATTTCGATCACAATCGATTAATTTGCAACTAGAATCGATTCTCGTAGTCTTAGTATTAGTACTAAGTAATAATGTAAACTTGAAAGTGGGTTTATTTGTTTTTTACAGTTACATGATTTAACTATTCTGCCGATTACTATGAAGTTTTGAATGATCATTGAAAAATATACTGGTTCCTATGGGATAGACCCAATTAACATTAACGCGAGCGATAACGCGAGCAAAATTTGGTATAATATATTGTTAAGATAATAAACAAAGTCGCAAGTATCAACGAGCTTATTAAAAAATTCGAGGCAGTCATAAAGAACGCTGACAGAAGAGAACACTTTTTTTTTCGAACTGACTACGCTATTGACCTAGCAAGGTCTTAACAGCTTCACTGAACTACTAAGGCGAGCGCTTAAGGCACTCAGCCGATTTTATTTGGGCAACTAGCTCAAGGGTGCACGGCACACCTCGGCTTGCCTGTTGCCTGTTACATGCAAACTCGCGACCTATCTTAGCTAACCTAGCTAACTATTCATATATGTTTGAGTTGTTGAGACGCATATGTGTACCAAGCATACAGACGAGAAAACTCAACCCAATCAAATAACTATGTTCAGAGTTCTTTTTTTTATTCAAACACGACATAGTTACTGCACTATGCCTGATGTTAAGCATAGTGCAATCCAAAAACATCGGCAACCACCGAGAGACAGATTATCCATCGCCGGTCGCCGCTGTCATGCCGGCCATAATGACGAAAGTCACCCGGTACTGGATATGCACAGGCTGATCCCGAAACGCGACACGCAGAAGCGAGTCACTATGATGGGCTTTTTCGCCATATACATGGTGGTTGCGACCCAGTCGGGCTGTAAAACCCTACCACCCCGCGCTCGCCATTGCCTCGTTCGTTGATCAGCAGGGTGCACCACGTGCAGGTGAGGTTGGCTTGGATGTCTCAAGTCTTAAGATGTTACTCGACACCCCTTCACTTTTGAATTCTTAAATGAATTATTTAAATTTCATAATTTGTATGTTAATGTTATTAACGTTAGTGGTTTTTACATCTATTGGCATTCAGAACAGTAATTATATAGATTTTTGTACAGTTTTATTATTTAATCAAAGGCTACACGATCTCAATACAAAACATCACTATTAGATGTAAGTAGGTCGATATACTACATGTCACTAGTGTGACGCAAACCACAGAAGCGCAATACGGTCACACTAACGAGCATGTCATGACGCAAAATCATAACGATCTCCTACCAAAATAACCGCTCAACGTACCTAAACAAATTATCACTTCAATAATTTTACAACCTGGATAAGAACATTATAAACTTTTTATCTCGGATCAAATATACAATTTCCCGAAGCATAGGTCAAAATCTATATAACACGAGTGAAACTGCGAGAAAAAAAATATTCGGTAAGTCCGGCGATTCAAATCCACTGAGGTTAACAATATTCATAATAAACCCAATTAGGGTAATGCCCGGACAAATCCCGGTAAAAACATTGAACGTTATAAAAACGCGGAGACAAATTTGTTGTGACCCAATTTGGGTTAACGGAAACCAATAAATCTCTCTAAGGATATTGTATCCAGTTTCGTAATATTAAAATCCCTGCCGTTGCGACTTACATCCATTGTTTCGTAAGTAAAATTGAAATCTTACGTAACACGCATGTTATTATTTTATTTATTACCTAACTGTTACTCGCGACTTCGACCGCGTAAAGCTTAATAAACCAAATTTTGTTCTGTGTACACTTGTAGATGGGGCACGCGCGGTTCTAAACACTGCTTGTTTGCTTTATTATGTTTGTGTGGAACCCTAATTTTCTTTCTAAAATAAAAGCCTAAGTCAATCCTCAAAACGGCACCTATCATCCAGTGAAAGTCTCGTCAAAATCTGTCTATATATTTCGGAGATTATCCGCAACAAGCAGACAGACAGACAAACATTTGTAGGTGGTAGAGCCCCGCTGAAGCTAATTTTAGTTTCAGCATGAATGGGTCTGCTCCTCCGGGGTAGTACCACCCCTATCACAGATAACCGACGTGAAATAACAGTGCTTGCATTGTTGTGTTTCGTTCGGTCAGTGAGAGAGCCGGAGAGGCCCACGTCCCTTCCTCTTTCCTTCTTTCCTTTTCCTTCCCCTCCCCCTTGTCCCATATACAGGCTGGCAACGCACTTGCGACGTCCCTGATGTCGCTAGTGTCTATGGACGGTGGTGATCACTTAACATCACGTGACCCACCAGTTCGTTTGCCTCCTTTGATATAAAAAAAAAAAAAAAAAAACATTTTAAGTTACGTTTTTGTTGTTATTACTGTATATAATTTCAAATTCATTTACTATAACTTTATACATATCTATATATGCCAAAAAAATTACGTATCGTACGTAGGCGTTTAGTAATAAGTGATAAAATACACTTCAATCAATTCTAGAAACATCTCTTTGTTTATTTGTATGAATACGCATAACTGATCAAATACTGTGTTTATTATAAAATTATAAAGCATATCTTCAGGAACATTTAATTTTTGTTTCATTAAAATCGATTCGATCTATTAACAGTTATTGCACTTTTAAAGACGACGCGATTTAAGTACGAGAAAAAGTAGATAAGTAAATGGACTTGATACATAAGATTCACGCAGACGAAGTCGTAGTCACAGCTAGTTTACTATTTAGCTGTTACTGCCGCTATATCCATCTACATCCATACTTAAAACTTTACTTATTACGTAACTTTTATCCCTTCTTATAAAAATGCCCGTACCATGCTAACCTGTTACTCCTTACTTTCTCCGTAGATAGCTAGTACTATTTTTCTACCCCCTCTGATGTACTAATTGCTAACTTTATTCATTCTAATTTGATAATTATTTATATTTACATATGTAATGTACCGATTTAAAATTATATATATATAATGCGTTGACTGATGGAAAAATCTCATCTCAATCTCAGCTTCACCGGACTACTAAGGCGAGCACTTAAGGCACTCAGCCGATTTTATTTTGCAACCATCTCAAGGGTGCACGGCATACCTCGGCTTGGCTGTTGCCTGTTGCATGCAAAATCGCGATTTATCTTAGCTGGTTAGCTAACTATTCATATATGTGTACCAAGCATATATGCCTCAACAACTCCTCCATATATTTATTATCGGAAAATTGAGAGCTTTTCAGTTCGATAAGGGAAAAAGTAAACCCTTCCACTTTCATGTGTAAGCGTTTGGTGGTGATCGTGTAGTGTTGTAGCAGTGGTGTATATTTGTGTGTCACCGACGGATCGAACCTAGGCTTGAGCCGCTGCCGTGGGAGGCCTAATCGGGTGTGTGGTTGCGAAATTAACCCCCAGAACACGGCGGCGTGATCTGTGGTTGTGGTTACGCGGGTGTGGGCGTGAACACGCTCTGTTTCGAGGAACAGGCTGGTACTGATCGTTCGCTGACGTGATTGAATCAGGAGGGTCGATAAAAATGTGTCGCGGACGTCTTTTAGAACGCGCAACATTAGGTACGGGTCCATAGTTTGCGGCGGATACCACTAACGGACTGGGATGATTCGCGGCTTTTTCAAAATAACTAATCGTAAGTGATTTTACGTACGCCTAGATAGAAGGGATCTTTAGGTCTCTATGGAGATCGACTCTCCGGATGTACCACGAGGCACCGGTCACTTAACGTAAAACACGATTTTGGAGAACCTGCAGCTTATGAAAGTTATCTTTGGACATATGCGCAAAAACGGTACCTATATGTCATCACGGGAAGGATACACGTCTTATACAAAGTGAGCTTGAGTCTGAGAGACATCTTACTCTTATGACAAAGCAACGGATGGAGGCGACCCAAGACCATAGCGGCTTTGTTTCGCACTCTGTCTATATGTGAATTGAACTTTAAATGTCTATCTAATGTAACACCGAGATATTTGACCTCTTCGACCCAAGGAATATCGATTCCGTATAGCCTGATGGGCTTAAAGTTATTAGCGCGTTTCGTGGGATCGAAGAGTATTGCGGCACTCTTATCGGGAATAACTTCTATTTTATATGGAGCTTTTTAACCAAATCTTTTGCTTACGAATTTGCAAACATTTTATTTCGTACAAACCTTGTCCTGACAATAACAAACCCATAAAAAGAGATGACTAAATAGATTAATTCGCTTTGAACCACGATTACATATATTCGGCGAATTAATTTTATTTATAATATAGACAAAGATTCTTTATTTAACTGTTTGAATTAAAATAAACGTTGATCTCATCACAGTTTTATATACAAGCTAATAATAACTACTTAAATTTATCAATTATATTTATACAATGGGAGTAGGAAGTTAGATGTTACATTAATAAAGAAAAAATATTAAAGATATTAATTAAGGATGATATAAATTTATAAAGTGAGAAATAAAAAAATATAATAAATAAAAATCTGGATTTGCCAACAGCGCCACCTACCGGGTCTAGCTAAAGTCAAAATTCATCCAGGTTATATTATAAGTACGAAAAAAATCATCAGAATTGGTCAAGGAATTCAGAAGAAGGACCATTTAGAACAGATATATGTTACGCCAGAATGTTAAATAAATAGATATTTACACAAAAAAAAAACTTTGATTTATTTTTTTATTTTTGTGTTTTTCTATAAACTATTATATGTAAAAAAATGTTTTAAAACATACGTCTTGATATAATATACAAATTTATAAAAAATAGAATAGACAAACAACAGTGTTACACGTACAAAATTAAAAAAAAATTATAAAATAAAAAATACGATAATAATTTCGAATAAATTGTATAGAAGAAATAACTTCAAGTAATATATACGAGCATTATATATATAAAGCTATATATTACTCCCAAAATATAAAGAATATATTTTATTTGTAATACAATATTAATCAATATCAAATTAATGAATATAAAAAAAGGATTTAAAAATTCATTATACAATTAATAATAAAATAAAGCATTATACGCATAAAATCAATCTAAAATGATCTGACAACAATTTGAAGCTGTAGGCGATGACAAGTTTGACAGTTCCCCTTAATGGCCGCCATATTGAGTATAGTTTTACTCAACACTCAATAGATGGCGCTGACCAATTTTAAAGCAAGCTATAGTTACAATGGTCAACATTGACTAGGTTTGTCGCTTGTAAAATCGTCGGTGGTGTTTTCCGAACACGGTGTTTTCCTTCACCGGAAAAGTATTTTTTGTCATCCTCGTGGTATATAATATATCAACGGGGTGTAGAATTCACTGAAAAATGATTGACGTTGGGTATTTTCAGTATTCATATTGTTCTATAATAAAATGATAATTTGTAACTTTACAATCTATAGTAATGGTAATGTAGTCCGGTGAAGTTGTTAAGACCTTGCTAGGTCAATAGTGTAGTCAGATCGAAAAATAAAAATTATAATGCTGAAGTGTTTGATAACTTTATACGTGCTAATACAAGAAACTACTAGTTCGATTTGAGAAATTGTTTTAGGTTTAGATTGTTTATTTATCGACGAAGATATATATATCATCACGCTAAGACCGATGGGAGAAGAACACTAATGAAGAATGTTTCAAAATCCGGGTTAACGTATGTATTATTTGAAAATATTTTAACCGTCTGCGTAAACGAAGTCGCGTGTTAACATTAACCCAAAGTAACTGTTTTAAGCGGGCAGAAGCAAGTCATTAAAGAAACTATAGTAGTGTGTATACGGGTAAGAGGTAAACTTTGTTATAATTTATAAATATTTTGGGGTGTAAGGGGTGTCGAGTAACATCTTAAGACTTGAGACACCCAAGCCAACCTCACCTGCACGTGGTGCACCCTGCTGATCAGTACCGGGTGACTTTCGTCAGTATGGCCGGCATGACAGCGGCGACCGGCGATGGATAATCTGTCTATCGGTGGTTGCCGATGTTTTTGGATTGTACTATGCTTAACATCAGGCATAGTACAGTCAATTTGTCGTGCTTCAATAAAATATATATATATATATATATACGTTTTTACATAATCCATTGGATATTGTAAATATAATGTTAGCGAAAAATTCAAGAGTACGTGTTTTTCACTGTCAAGAAAATAATATACATTCTTAGGGTATTACAAAATTATTTATGCAGTTGCTGTATCTAGAAAACGGGACCGAAACTACAATATATTTTAGTTTTTCATTGTTTTATATTCTAAACACTAATTGTATTCTAAATTTGTAGCTTATGTCTTCTAGCCATAGAGTTTTTATTGCTTGCTTCTAGAAATACAGGATTCTAGTTTTATCCACAGCGAAGTTATAAGGGGTCAAAAATGCCCTGAATTGCTTCGAGAAAAGGTTGGTACGGCGTGCGGCTTTTTTGTTCGACTTAGCGGCACACTTCCGTGGCCCCAGATTTATATACAACATAAAAGTTGGTGGAACAACACTATAATGACAGATTAAATAATACACAGTCAGATGTCAATAGTGTTAAATAGTAGTAGTTATGATTTAATTGTAAATGTGTAACATTATTTGAGGGTTTTTGGCGGGATTTTAGTTTGTCATGTAGTGGATTTTTTATTTTATTCATAATCTCGTGTTATTTGACTCTATATAGTGTAAATTTGGTGGTGTTTTACGTAATATGGTTAGTTTGTTGTGCATAAATGATGTGAATGGAAAATAATACCACGGAGTATGAAATTCTGAGATGCCACAAGAACTCCCTGGAAGGTTCTAGCAAGGGATCCACCATCTTGTTAAAATATTGATTCACACGATGCTTAATATTGAAGTGATCGCACGACGCTTGTGATATTATTGACTACGTGACAATGGCAGTAATAACCTGAAAGATTGATTGCCAAAAATAAAGTTTAAAAAAATGTCTTCCTACAGCTGCATTTAGTGTGACCATAAACAAAACCTCGTGCCGATACACGCAGGTATGGTAGTAAGTGGGAGTTAATTTTTAATGAAGCTGGCTTGTTTTCTTTTTATCAAAAAGAACTAAAAACTATGTTGTTGCCATTGAAGTGAAACAATGGAATACTATGTTAAAAAATCTCATAAACGAAAATATATCTTATGTAAATGAACTTAAAGCATTTTTTTTACATGTATTACCAAGGTATTGATCGATAAGCACTGCCAGATTCATTCAATAATTCATTACCGTGTAGTCTAAGACAAAGGAATAATAAACAATCTGATGCCTGCGAACATTTCATAAATACAATTCTTAATAGAAATAAAGGATATTGTGTTTAAAAATGTATATAAGCTTTGGCTGAATAACACATATATCTTTGCCTGTTTTTCATGGCAGAACAAATTATTTCTATATCATTTTTGGCGGGATTTTAATCTTTTTTGTATTATTTAGAAACTTGCGCTATTTGATTCTTTATTTTAATTAATACGTGGGAGTTATTGGCGGGATCTTATATTTTATACATAATCCTGTGTGATATGACTATATATTTTGTAATACTGGTGGTGGTTTACCATGTCTAGTTTGATAATTGTGCACAAGTAAATTGGATGGGAAATAATACCCGCATGAATTCTGAGATGCCACAAAAACCCAATGGAAAGTTCTAACAAGCGAGTCACCATCTTGTTAGAATATTGGAATTATCACAAGAAACTTGTAATAATATTACCTACTCGATAATGACAGTTATAATCTAGAAGATTGGTTACCAAAAATAAAAGCAAGAAGAAATGTAGCAATTTGTTTAATGTAGTTTGGCCATTTGTAATCTATATTAATATTATAAAGAGGTAAAATTAGTGAGTTTGTGACGTTGTAGGGGGTAATCTCAGGAAATACTGGTCAGATTTTAAAAATTCTTTCAATATTATATAGCTCATTTATCGAGGATGGTTACAGGCTATATATCATCACGCTAAGGCCAATGGGAGTGGAGCACCAATGAAGAATGTTTAAAAATCGGGCATTTTTTCTTCGTGAGAGCTTCCGCTATGTGTTAGCGGGAGCCCAAAGTATCTATTTCACGCGAACGAAGTCGCGGGCAGAGGCTAGTTAATATATAAAGTGACTTTGATATGTAGGAATATTATTTTAATTCTGGAATGTCATCAAAGTCCTGAATAATTCTAACAAGTTTTTACAGAAACATTCCTTCTAGACAGAAAAGTAATTAATTCGTATTAAGAACCACGAGTAATGTTTATAAAGAATCTGTTTTTGTGACCTTCGTCACATTGAAACAAAATTTTCTTATAAAGAAATATAGTAAGTGACTCAAAGTGATTTTTTGCAAAAGATAAATTATACCCATCGCATTATAAGTACATTCGAAAAGCTAATACAATTATCGTTGCAACTTTGAATCGTGTTGTCATTTAATGAATTATTCTGTATCTGGGAAGATAATTTCTCACTCAAATTGCACTGTCTTACACTAAATATATTTAACAATGGATTTGCACATAAGGATAAATATTTTTCGGTGATTCCGTTGTTTTAAACATGTAGGTATTACTGGACTATTTAATTAATAGTCCGAAAATATTGACAAGTCACCGGCAACTAATTAGTAGCGCTTAAAATCGGAAACGTAGAGTTTCAAAGCAAAGAAAATATATTTAAAACCTAGAGTTTGGAGAACCCTAAGGGTTTAAGTTACATACAAACGAATGTAGAACTTATGATGCACAGGTCAACAGACTGTTTGGCAGTATAAGTTTAAAAAAATACTAAATTTATTACAAGAGTAGCTAACCTGGCCGCGCGTTGCTATGGCTCATTTATCATTACATATCTATAAGAATTCATAATTGTTTTTGATAATATGACCATTAAACATCACTTAACGATTTAGATTTTTTTAATACAAAAAATACTTTTTGTGACTTAAATATAAAAGTTCGACATATGCTATTCGTGGCTGTTTTATAGGCATTATCAAGCTCTATAACTTTTTTCTAGAACTTAACCATATATCTCTCATCGTTAAGGCAGCGTTCGTAAAAAACCTTTTGTTTGACCGTTTTTTCTATGATTTACTATGCAAACTACTCCAAAAAAGTCTTTTTATTTTACGGGTTAATGTACGGGTACGGGTTTATGACACCCAAAATGACGTGGATTTCTATTGGAAAAATAATTTTCAAAATCGGTTCAGATCCCGATAAAACCCAGATACCCCCTACAACCTCACTAACAAACTTTACCTCTTTACATTATTAGTATAGATTTGAGTAATAACAAATTATGTAATGTAAAATTTCAATTTTTATATTGTACAACGTGTACACTTAAGTACACGTTTTAAGATATTAATGCACTGTTTGTAGGATTTATTATTTTATAATTTCATGGTAGACATGGCGACGGGACTGATAGAGACACTTTATATGTCATATTAGAAAATACAATCTAAAATTTAATTTATTATAAATTAAATTGGATATAATCATTACTGATAACATAAAATTAAGTTAAAAACTCGGCACAATAGCATCATATAACTCATAAACACGATTGGTATTATTAGAAAAAAGTTAAATACGTATTGAATACTCGTTTTGAAAACGTTACGTTTCGAATGTACCGCGCTCACTAAATTTTCGCCATCTTGCTGTTTTGTCTTGCTTTGGTTAGTTTAGGTTAGACTTGCGGAAAATGGATAACGCCAATATGCGTCGGTCGAGCGTGGTTCATTTAATACGAAACCTTTTTAAAGTACGTATTTATACGTACTTAACTTTTTTGTAATAACACCGGCGACTGGCTCGCAAGTGCAGTTCTCGGAACACAACAACAAATGCTTGGCCACAGATTTTCACGGGGTCGTAGCTAGCCAGGCAGGGTTAAAAAACTGCCACTATACTACAGTTGCAACACGATGTTTGCCGCCACCAAAAAAAACGCCTCAGTCACAAATATTTGAACCTGCGTCGATCGACATAGTGTCCGAACACAATAATCACAAAACCATCATTGCTTAACTTAAAATGTTAAACACGATAATCCGTATATGATTAGTAGTCCAAGTAAACAATTTCGTTATTATAAATACATATATTGGTCTACTAGCTGACCCGGCGGATGGTGGCCTATTTTGATAATAAAAAAAATAAAACTCAATAGCAGCGCCAAAAGCGTAAACCATTCTTGAACTCTTCTAAAACCCATTGAATCCCACATAAAAAAGGCCGTTTAGGAGGAGTTCAGTCATATACACATGGACAGAAGAATTATATATAAAGATTAAGATCACCGAATTTGCTGCCATTATTGTCACCAGATTAGACCCCCCTCGGCAGCGGCTCAAGCCTAGGTCCGTTCCCTCGCTTTGAGGCCCTTGAGTACGCTGCTCACGCGATACAGTGACACAAAACCTTACATCACTGCTACAACATCACACACATCACCTATACACATGTGCACGCCTACACGGTTACATGCTGTTCTATTTCTGAGAAATAAACGACAAAGAGTTCTACCCTTATTTTTTCTTATCCTATCCTATTCTATCCTATATAGTTTAGAGGATTTTTTTCGGTACAAAATACATATAGGAGCTGTTGAGGCACGCAGGCTTGGTACAAATGCTTGTTTCAATAACTCATAAACGTACTCATATATCTAGACAGCTTAGCTTAGGTTAGCTCAGATAGTTCGCGACAAGCGACAGCCTAAGCCGAAGTGTGCCGTGCATCCTTGAGTTAGTCGCACAAATATCCCAAATCGGCTGAGTGCCTTCAACGCTCGTCTCAATAGTTCGGTGAAGCTGTAAAGACCTGTCCAGGTCAACAGCATTTTCATTTCAAAAAAAAAACTTTCATTTTTGATATAGGAACATATAAACCTCCGATACTTGTGTAGAATTAGAATAAAGATGTAAATAAAAAAACGCCTTTATAATAATTCTTTGGCAAAAACAAACGAAGGCGCGGAAACAGTTAGTATTAATATATGCCCAGGCAGCAGCAGCAATTAAGGAACCGATCCAACCCAAAAGCAATGCTAGAAGCTAAAAGCCACGACCCCATGACGTAACCCTTTTCTTAGGAACGTCCAAAAAAATTCATAAAAATTATAGTACTACAATTCGTAAGCAGCAAGGATGAATGAATTATAATAAATAACGGACGGAAGGATGGTTATCGCAGTTTTTAAATTAAATGACAACGGATAGCTATTAAAGGCACCATTAAAGCTATCAGCGGCGGGGAATTGTTAAGTGATGTTATAATAGGGAAAAAAAAGTGCAAAACTATTACTTCTGACTTTTTGTCGGTGATTTATAAGTTATTGGTTCATTTTTGTTGATGTTATACTTCTGTTGGCGTGTTTGGGAAAAATGTTGAGAGTGAATTTAAATATTCATGTGTATTTGTGTGTGATTTTAAATTATATATGGTGCCCAATTATTATTATTTTTTTGTGATAAAAGCCGTTTTTTTATCATACATTATTATTACTACATTGTAATTTGATAAATAATTTATTCACCATTTTTTGTTATTTTACTCGACAGAAAAATGTATAGAAAATTGAATTAATTTTAAAGCCGTTTAAGGTAATTATAATTAAAAAAAAACGCTATCAATTGCATTTAATATTTTATTTTGAACTAAAAAAACGTAGCCTTTTTTTGTTTTACGAAATTACATTCTTTAGCTTTGAAATAATCGGATATTTAAAAAAAATCGACAAAAGATTTACAATAACTTAAGATTTCATGCCTTTCGATCGTACAAGTATAGTTACACGTTCACCCCGTTCTCTCATATATTATGAAATATTCTTAAAGCTGTTTCCTAATTAAATACGCATTTCCTAAATATTTCACAGCTTAATGATTAAATACAGGCATTCTATCATACCGAAAATTTTCCACTAACGTAAGTGCTTTTGCGGGCATTCCTAACACAAAGATGTTGACAAAGATGGATAGGCTCTTATACCCTTTGATACATAGAGAAAATTCCCCGGCGTATGCATAACAACAAGCTAATTCCAAACACTCGCTTATTATGTACGAGAGTGACTCTCAAAGGGGCAGGGTTGTCAATATTATAACAAGAGTGTTCAGTTTTTCAAAACCCTATCGCCATCTCTGTCATAAGGTATCGAAATCCATATTGCTAGCATTCTCCGTACTACTACTATAGACTATACCGCTACTATAGACCATATCTCTACTATAGACCATATCGCGAGTATTATGAAACACCATTGGTCGATGTTATGTTTTAATGTCGGGTAGTTATACTGCGTACGGCCGTAACGGCCGTAAAGTGATTTATTAGGAATGCTCATGTCTGCAACCTGTCAAGGTTTACTTGTATTAGCAAGGCGGGAGAACGTCCGTCGTGCCCGCTAGTTATTAATAAAATTAATATTTACGAATATATGTGCTAATATACCTAGTCTAGCCATAAATACTGAAACAAATTCGAATTATTTACTGCTTTGACCGCCTTTTTCGTACGAACACTACGTGGACGGCCAGATCTTTTTTTGTCACAAACAGAGGAGGTCTCATTGTAGCTATTAATAGCCCGGTACACAAACATTTTACTCATACCAAGCGTATGGAGAGTTTTAAATATTGCAATTGGCTACATACCTACTTTGTGTAATGCAATCACAGCGATTCAGTTTTCTGTATCACCCCACTCTATTTTAATATCGCAAAATATTGTACAACGTATTGGCGCCTAAATGAGAAAACCCAATGAATGAATATAAAAATGACAGATTCCAAATTCAAATGCAATATTTTGTTTATTTTTAATTTTAATAGTATTTATGGCCAGACTGAGTATATCTGATATAAATAAGGAATATTCGTAAATTTCTAAATGATTAGCTCTTTCCGTGGTTTCGAAATTTAAACTTATATAATGTTATTCCGGTGTATAAAGTACATCAACTGTAAAGTTGCATCGAAATCTGTTCATTAGCTTTTTTAATGAAAGAGTCATTCATCATAATAAATGACACATATGTGAGTAAATATTTATTTAAGCGCCATCTATATTACTGTACTTAGAACATTGTATATTGATTTTTGTTGATTCAAAGGAGAATTTTTTATTTTTTTAATTCATCGTCTATCGTTAACAATCAATTTTAATACTACATATCCGCAACGTATCTAATGGTGACTTACATCTTATTATTGTACAGCGCCATCTTTGGGATAAAAAAAAATTAAAACCGAACAGCATCTCAGCTCTATTGTTAACCAACTGTGGTCTGTAGTCTGGTAAAGCTGTAAAGACCCGCCAGGTCAATAACGTAGTCAGTTCAAAATAAACAAAATTAAATGGATGTAGTAACGGCAGAATATTATGACAAAAACTATGGGAATTGTATCTTCGCACGTTTTGAAGTCATTGTGCATTTTAAATACAATACATTATTTAATTTTAAATTTATTTTGTTATATATTTACAATAAAAAAAAAGTGTAGAGTTTTGCGTTACTCTAAATAGTAAACAGTTGAACGCAATTTTGGCAATTGTCCGAATATTGTAGATTAAATACTAGCTATTTTTGTTTTATGCTAACTATGTGTAGATATATACATTATCACGTCATAAATGCAATAGTTTGGCCAAAATATTCCAATTACTAAATTACTATACTATATCTATCGTTTGATCTACCCGTATAAATAACTTTTACAATCACACAAACCCACATAGATTTAATATATTATCAGATATTGCTACACTGGATTCTGTAATTTCCGGTCTCGGAGTAGCAACCCTGTGACCATTACCCAACCTAGATTATTATCATAACCTTGACCTAAACTAAACTTACCCAGTTCTGTTACCCACGCTATTACTATGCCTATAACTCGTTTTATGATGAAAATGACATTGGGTGTTGAACTGTTGACGAACTTTTGTTTTAGCGTTGTTTTCTTATAAGTTTTTATCGTCTGCTGTTTCATCAATATTAAATGTTCCATTTATCACATAGAAGAAGTCGATGGATTTGTCGTCTGATGGATTTAGTTGTATTATAATTGTGTCGTTACATTTAATAAGATAAATCCACTTTTAGGTGTTCCTAATATTTTACGTTATTATTCAAATCTTCAGCTTTTACACGTGTAATATATGAACATCATTAAAAAAAACTAAAAACGTTATGAACTGCAAAAGTTGAACTTCGTTCCCGGCGTATAAAAAGATTTGACTCATTTTGACATATAATAGTACAAGATTAAGTCCACATTTAGATCGTCTTTTCAACTATCAAGTAACTGTATCTGAGAATGACTTTAGATTTTAATATTACTTATCAAACATGTTATAAAATCTACATATGATTTAAATGAAACTTTCTGTATCTATCTTCTTTCAATGTTTATACGACAAATAGAGAAAGAGTGAGAGGAATCATAAACGGCATAACGTGCATCTGTTGTGCTGTGGAAATTGCTGACGGGCTGCTTTGAACACCTGCCGCGACTCGGGGCTGGGAACTCGGCTTTCTTATTCATCGACTGTGGTATGTAGCGATGGCGTAATACTTTGAACACCAACCGCATCGTGGGACTGGAACTCTTAGACAGCAATTGTGCTGTGTAGCGACGGTGTAACACACCTACAGCTAGTAATAAACCTTGTATTATTTTTTGTAATAAAAAACATTAAACGTTATTCAAATAAAACCCATAATTTTAGTTAATTTGAATGATTCCAAACAGTTAATAGCCCCACTCTATCCCTCGAATAATGAATTACTGGAGTAGCAAGCGCATTAAATGCCTCATCAAGAAAACAGAGAGCTAATCAGAATCATTTATTGACATAAATTTCGTTCCAATTCAATCTTAACCCGTGTAAAAGTGATCCAACTAAGAATATGCCACTCCGGGCCAAACGTCTTGGTAATTGGCTAACTCAAAGTTATTCAGAAGTAACTTTGTTAGCAACCACATCAATAGACAGTAATATCCATCGAGATACTCTGTTTTCCTTAAAGATACTGATTAGTTTACAGCCTTTTTTAAAAGAAAATGTATTCGATACGAAATTGGAAGTTAATATCTTATTAAAATTAAAGCTATATATGAGTTGC
Organism: Antheraea mylitta; assembly: GCA_014332785.1. Classification (NCBI taxonomy): domain Eukaryota; kingdom Metazoa; phylum Arthropoda; class Insecta; order Lepidoptera; family Saturniidae; genus Antheraea; species Antheraea mylitta. Next base: position 2,683,525 of record JACEII010000012.1, on the reverse strand, counting down.
TACATTTCATAATGAGCTACATTCAATTTTATAAGTTTATATATCATGTTTAAGTTTTTGAAATTATACTTCTTTTGGCGCGTTAGGGAAAAATGATGGGAGTAAATTTTACGATGTGCGCGCACACTGTCACGAAAAACCGACACCCAGAAGCTAGCTATAACCAACGTTCTATTTCTTTATATTTCTTTGTATTAAAACTTTCAATGTATTAAATACCTTTTTTCTATTAGTGACGTTTTTTTTACAAACGCAGAATAAGGTGAAAGATAAAAATTTTTGTTACGCCAAAGAAGTATAACATCTAACGCGTGTACATAAGTACATACACACTTTTTTTTAAGATTTCCAGTTTTTATAGACCGACAACGAAGTTCAAATTTTTTCTTCCGTAATGTTTTTAGTTTTTTATATGATCTAAATATTTTACATGTTTAGGTTTAGTATTATTTAGGTGGTATAGGCATGCCGAAACTATAACTGGTTTTAGCATGAATGGTTCGGCTCTCCCGGGGTATATTACCCCCGGACCCACAGAAACACGCACGTGAAGTAACAGTGATTATATTATAGCGTTTTGTTCGCTCAGTGAAAACGGTGGAGGCCCACCTTGCACCCTTTCCTTTCAACCTGCGACTCCTCTGGTGTTGCTGGTGTCTATGGACAGTGGTGATAACTCAACATCAGGTATCGCACCTGTTCGTTAGCATTCTGTGATAAAAAAATTACAAAATTTAAAGATCTTGAAAACTAACGTAAAATATGAGGAACGGTTAAAATTGGACTTAGCTAATTTTAAATGTCACAACTCATATATACTTTTTCTTTATTTGAACTCTCTAAAACCTTCAGTCTAATTATTAAGTAGAATTATGCGCAATCTAATATCAGACTATGACCATTAATAGTGGAGTAATGATCTTACAAAGTGTAGGTCAGAATGTACGTTAAGTGAGAACGCAGTACTAAAGCAGGCCAAGTAGCGCAGTTCGGGGTGTCGGGGGCTTAGGGCTGATTGGAAGCTTGGCGCGACGAAAAGCGTGTATTTTTTAGAAGAGCCGAACTGTGAATGCCTGTGTGAACGAAGAATCATGTCGCGTAGCTTATTCGTGTGATCGTATCCCTACGAAACGTGCTTAATAAGTTTTTTTTACGTATGCATGAAAAAAACGATGCAGTGCAAGTAGTTAGAGATCTTAGGCCAACTTGGTCGTGACCAAAATATTTATGCTTATAAATCTTCTACAGTGATTTTAGTTTGTCGAGTGTACCAGCAAGTGTATAAGAGGTCAGATGTGAAATAGAATGCCGTTATTTAATTAGGTAATTTACAAAAAAACAGGGGCATTTATGCCACATCGAATCTATAAATTCAATAGGCAGGCAATCAAATAAAATAATACCAAAACATAACAAATTTAAAGTACATAATATATATAATTTTTTCAAAACAATAGATAGATAACAATAGTATTCATCCTAGTCTCAAGGTTAACATCACTATGAAGCCACAAATACTGAATTTTCAGACGACAAAGTTCTAAAAGTTTTATCCGAACATCAAGATTTAATACCAAGAACTAGTGAAACTGTAGGATTATATTTCAGAACAACAAGTTGAGTTACACAGATTTTAAGGGAAGTGTTTTGTGTTACAGGAATTTAAACTTTCAGGTAAACTAATTAGAAATGAGATTCGAATTGTATTTAGTAACCATGTACCCATGTAATCATTTTTTCTATTGATTTATTATTTTATCTGTACAATATTAACTATTAATAGTTTAATTATATATTTATTCAGTCTCATTTTGCTTGCTACCTATTTTATTTGCCGCTAATAAGTACATTATTGGTTTTTTTGGCGGGATTTTAGTCTGTCATGTAGTGGATTTTATATTTTATTCATAATCTTGTGTTATTTGACTATATATTGTGTAAATTTGGTGGTGTTTTACGTAATATAGTTAGTTTATTATGCATAAGTGAAGTGAATGGAAAATAATAACACGGAGCATGAAATTCTGAGATGCCACAAAAACGCCCTGGAAGGTTCTAGCAAGGGATTCACCATCTTGTTAGAATATGGTTTCACACGATGCTTAATATTGGAATGATCACACGAAGTTTGTGATATTATTGACTACGTTAGAATGGCAGTAATAATCGGAAAGATTGATTGCCAAAAATAAAGTTAAAAAAAAAAAGTACATTATCTATTGTTACCTTCTGTGTGTTTCTAGACGCTTAGCTTCTTAGTATCGTCATTATCATCATCACCAACATCACAACCTGTAAGAAACCCACTATAGGGTCACAAGCCTTTCCCGGAAGAAAGGTATGACCCATAATCTTCACGCCAGTCTACGACGTACTGCCGATTTTAACTACTGCTGTTCGGGGATAAATTGGTTGGGGGGTAGGCAAAATTCTTTTTTGACACACTGTCAACGGACAATCGAGGGATGATCGATCACTTTCGAACTCCCTCATCGACACTGTCACGGTGGCCCGGAAATCTGTCTTGTTTTCGGTCTGTATTTATTTTGGAAAACTGGTGCTCAACCATCGGCAACGGTGGCGGAGAAGGCATATTATATCAAGTAAGTGAGCCTTTATCGCCATTATAAAGAAATACTTTCGGCATACATTTTTTCAGAGGTATCCACCTCCAGTCTATTTATATACAGTCAACTGCCTGGTAGCCCGACCAGTGTGGGTGTGGTGGTTGCCATCTCGACTGCAATCCTTGTATTTTAATTATGGCATGGCAAGGCAATGAGACAATATCTGGTAGTAAGTAATCAAGATAACGGTTATCGACGATAGGTACAGTATTCATCATAAGTTGTCACTAATCGTATAGTCCTGCGTGCCAAAAAAAATTACGAATTTATATCCAAGTTTATAGCTCCTATTGATTCAGTCGGATATAGAACGCTTTGTGTTTAATTATTGGATATGTATCAGCTAATTCTGGAATGAAACGCGCTTAAACAAGTCACTCTACTGGGTGTTATAATGTGTAATATTACATGTTAACCGTAATTTTCGTACACGATCACCCCCACACACGTGCACGCTTATACGCTTACACATGGAAGTGGAAGGGTTTTATTTTTTTCCCTTATCGAACTGAAAAAACTCTAATTTTCCGATAAAAAAATATATGGAAGGGTTGATGAGGCGTGTATGCTTGGTACACATATGCGTCTCAACAACTCAAACATATATGAATAGTTAGCTAGGTTAGCTAAGTTAGGTTGCGAGTTTGCATGTAACAGGCAACAGCCATGCCGAGGTGTGCCGTGCACCCTTGAGCTAGTTGCCCAAATAAAATCGGCTGAGTGCCTCAAGCGCTCGCCTTAGTAGTTCGGTGAAGCTGTTAAGACCTTGCTAGGTAAATAGCGTAGTCAGTTGGAAAAAAAAAACGTAATTTTGTCCTTGTGGAATTTAGCAAAGTAGTTTAGTATAAAATTGTGCGTTGAGCGTGCGCGGTAACACTGCTTCTTAGTTTATAACATTTGCACGTTTTTTTTTTTTCTAAAATAAAAATAGCTTGAATTCCTCCTAATAAACTGTAATAACACCAGCTATTTGACTGTGAAAGTTTAGTAAAAAATTATGCACATGCATTGCATATACGGAAATTTTAAAAACCGCTTCTTTGCTGTACTTTCACATCTAATTAATTAAAATTATTTTTTTTTTCAATATTACAAACTGACATTATAATTTTGTTTATTGTTATAGATAACTCTTTTTCCAACAAAACTTATTTCTCTACTAACTTACTCTCACTCTCTACCCGTTCTTCAAATTGTTATGATGTAGAAAAACGAATATGATACAAAAACTCAACGATAAGCAACCAATTATAAAATAATTACAATTCATCTCCTTTGAAGAATTAACGCTTTAAAACGTTCACTGTCTATGATAATTTTCGCAGATAAAGTTTTAACCAAAATAAAGCTTCCATTAAAAAGTTGATGGCAAACAAAAAATAATACAGATTGAGTTAGGAATTTTCTCGTGGAATGTCTTGGGATGTTTTGAGTAAAAAGTAATCTCGGATATTCAACTTCAATCAGAAAGACTATTCTTTTTAATCCGGTTTAAGTCATAAACGATACGGTTTTAGGCTTATTACTATTTTGCTATCCTAAATATGCTAAAATCATTTTATACACTCTCCCAAATCATACGATGCGTAGACACCTGCAACTTACGAAAGTGGTTGATATTTATTGTTATTGGCCTATTCCTTACCTGTATAGTGTAGATTTATTTGGGTTGAGACCTTTCTTGATAAACGGGCGAGCAACGCAGAAATAAATTTTTCTAATCAGACTAGTAGCGACCCAATAGGGAGAGGTTTATATGCCATACAATATACAAACCTTATTTCCACGATTCCTCTAAATAATTCCAAAGCAATGTTGGTCGGCGTCCCTAAGGGCATCGTTTATTTAGATTGTTCTATACTTATGATTGGATGCACTGACTTAGCCAAAAATTGTATAGAGATTATTACTGAACCATACTAATATAAATTATTAATGCGAAAATGAAATTGTACAGAAATAGCATATGGAGGAGTTCTGCTACACTGAAGGATCCCAAAGAATCTTACGAGAGGCTTTAAAGCTTACCTTTCGATCCAGCTAACAACAGTACAGATACAATGCGTGTACCTCAAGATCTTCAACCGTGTTATGACTAGCCGCTGTGCTTCCGCGAATATGTCAGTTTATGATGATTTCGATGATGGAGCTGCTGATTGATTCTAATGAGCGTACGTCTCGATCGTTTGATTCAAATAACGGGGTACCACGTCTCCTTTTTTTTAATTGACGTTGACATGCATGACAACCGAAAAGATGGCGTCTTGATACAGCTAGTTAATTGAGGAGATCTGAGCGCCAATAATCAATTTGTATAAAAAGATTTTATTTTATAATGGTACAGACGGCCTGCTTAAGATAAGGTAAAATAAGATTTGTAGGTGATACAGCCACGCTAAGTTCAACAAAAATGAGTCGGTTCGCCCGGGGTAGTAACCACCCACCAACAGAAACACCGACCATGAAGTGACCACTGTCACTTGCATTGTTGCGTTTCTTTCGGCTAGTCAGAGCACCGGGTGCTTACGTCCTCTCTCCAACTCCCCCTCCTCCCCCAAACAAAGGCTGGTAATCCACTTGTGACTCACTTAATGTAGCTAGTGTCTGTAGACGGCAATCATTACACAATATCAGGTAACCCACCTATTCGATTTCCTTCTCTGATGTAATAACAGGTCAAAAAGTACATTAAAAGAAGCATATTCACGTGCAAATGCTATTTTTTAACAAGGACATGGAACTCTACGTTACTAAAAAATGTATATAAAATTTACGGTAAAAGCCATTTCGTATAATCGTTAACGCCTACGTCTTGAGTCGTCGCAAAATACTCCGACGCATTAAATATTTAAAATGTCATCTGCCGACGGTGAAGAAGGCGATGCATTAATAATTTAAAATCATTTTTAACTTGGATACACTTAAGTGTGTACTTGTTACATTCTTTGTATCTGAATTTGTACCTAAATGATGATAATCGCTTATTCTCAGAAACAGCACCGACTCCTTTTCGAAGCTGTTTCTTTATCTCTTTGGTAGTATGCAAAGTATTCTAAAACGGTTAGTTTGTGAAGAATACCTAACTGGGAACATTAGGCGTTTACTTTATGACTTCTAGATTCTTTTATATTTCAATTCCCGCTAGTTATGTACTATTTTGTAAACATACAATCACCCTCATAATTTTCTTATTGATCTAGTGCTCCTAAGAGTGTAACTACTTTTGGCCCATATTGTTAACCAGGTACTATTGAATAGACCCTTAAATGTGGCTTACCTTAAAATTTGGCCAACGAGTTCAGTACGAACATAATGTTCGGTTTTTTTTTTATATCAAAGGAGGCAAACGAACTGGCGGGTCACGTGATGTTAAGTGATCACCACCGTCCATAGACACTAGCTACATCAGGGACGTCGCAAGTGCGTTGCCAGCCTGTATATAGGAGAAGGGGGAGGGGAAGGAAAGGGAAAGAAGGAAAGAGGAAGGGACGTGGGCCTCCGGGTCTCTCACTGACCGAACGTAACACAACAATGCAAGCACTGTTATTTCACGTCGGTTATCTGTGATAGGGGTGGTACTACCCCGGAGGAGCCGACTCATTCATGCTGAAACCAAAAATAGCTTCAGCGGGGCTCTACCACCTACAACGGTAACTTATAGGTATTAACCGTTCACAACTCTGCAGATATTCCGTAACTATTTTGTAGGTTCGTCACGATATTAAGCTTTTCACTTTTATCTTCTGTATAACTTGAAATGATAAAAATTTTGGTAAATTATTTTTTTACTTCTTACAAACTTAATCCTTATTTAGAGAACGAGTTATCAAGATATTTTTGTTTAATACAGAGGTTTAATAAACTACGATGCTTATAAACACTACCCGTATTATTACAAAATAGTTAAATACGTGTTGAACACTTGCTTTAAAAAATTTTGATTACAAATATCTTACCCTTATTTACAGATAGACATTACTTAAATTTTAATATTCTGTAACACTTGTCTAAGTAGACAGTTCCTATTTTATTGTTGTGATTTATTATATTTCATATGCCGGTGTAAGTCGTTTCGTAATAAATTATGAATTTCCTGGGTATAATTAATTAATAATTAATAAATAAATTACATATTTATAGAGATTCATAAGTAAATCATAACTAGTACTATATGACACTATTGACATTTTACAATGTATTTGACAATTTTTTAATCTTACGTTACTGTTTCACCTCACGCACTTTGACGTAATATATTTATCTTATAAATGGTTTATTTTAACATTACATAATTAAAAGAATTAACTAAAATGATACAATAATAATAACCAATGTAAGTAACTTAAAATAAGTAAATTTTCTTAGTAAGATCTAAACAAAAATATTATTCATGAATTATAATTGTTCGCAAAATGTCTGTATGTAATGGAACGTTTTTGAATGATGAGCTTGAATTGAGCAAATGTTATTCAGAGTTGCTTGTATAAAAAACTTCAGCCAGATGTTTGGCTAAAAACCGGTTTTAGACATGCTATTGTAATAAAGTTTTTTAAATACGCGTTCAACTAGGTTTACCATTTTAAGCACTGCTTAGTAAAACTCGTATTAAACCCATGTTTATTTTTGTTTCTGTAATAAGATCGACTGCGTTTAGCGATATGTCAACTGGGGCAAGCGGCGTGGTGCGCATAGGTTTGAGAAGAGAAAAAAACGGTTAACATAATTTATCGAAACAACTGCGTGCAAAGTATATCTTTGCCTTCCTTTGTTTTATGTGTTTCCCTCTACACATAAGGTATATTTTATATATAAATAAAAAAGAACTTATTCCATTTTTTTTAATTTAAATAGCAATGTCTAGTAACACCAAAGATCGTCAATAGCTAAAAGATAAATATAGATTGACGAAAATCGATTAAGAGACAAAGAGAGAGATAGGTGTTCTTATACGTTTCTCCTCTGCCTATTTATATAATGACCACGGCAGTGGCTCAAGCCTAGGTTCGATCCCTCGGTAGGGAGCCCTTGAGTGCGTTGCTTGTGCGATACGGTGACACACAAATATACATTACCGCTACAACACTACACGATCACCCCCACACACGTGCACGCCTACACGCTTACACATGAAAGTGGAAGGGTTTACTTTTTTTTTCCCTTATCGAACTGAAAAACTCTCAATTTTCCGATAATAAATATATGGAAGAGTTGTTGAGACGTGTATGCTTGGTTCACATATACGGTTCAACAACTCATACATATATGAATAGTTAGCTAGGCTAGCTAAGATAGGTCGCGATTTTGCATGCAACAGGCAACAGCCAAGCCGAGGTGTGCCGTGCACCCTTGAGCTGGTTGCCATAATAAAATCGGCTGAGTGCCTTAAGCGCTCGCCTTAGTAGTCCGGTGAAGCTGTTAAGACCTTGATGGGTCAATAGCGTAGTCATTTCGAGAAAAAAAAAATTATATATAGCAAAATATCAGCGGTGTTATTACAAAACAGTTAAATATGTATTGAATATTTGCTTTAAAAAGGTCACTTTTTAAATGCACTGCGCTCGCTGAATCATCTTGCTTTTTTGTCTCACTTTGATTAGGTTAGGTTAGACTTGCGAAAAAAGGATAACGTGAACTTACCTTGGTCAAGCGCGGTGCATTTAGTACGAAACCTTTTTAAAGCAAGTATTTAATATGTATTTAACTTTTTTGTAATAACACCGTTGATAGTTATTAATCTTAGATTCGTCTTAATTGATTGATTAGATTGTTCTCACACTGAGATTATACTTTTAATATTATCCCCTTATTCTTGCCTCGATATAATATATAGTTAGAACATATAACGTTATCCTTCAAAATTCACCTCTCGTCTATTTTCATATTACTAAGCTCATTGCATAAGCAAACGTTTTCATGTAACTTAGATTACGTGTAAACTAAACAAATATGTCGGCATAAGGTACGCGTGTCGAATTCGCCCACTATTAAATTCGAAGGTTGCCAAACTTTGCAACGTTGAATATTATTCATAAAACATGTGAATTGTAAATTACAAATTTGCTTGTAAATTTCAGAAAATACGGGTTAATTCCACGTAGTACTTTGATTTCATATTTAACTTACAACTATCTGTTTATTTTTGACTAGCTTCTGCCCGAGACTTCATCCTCGTGGAATAGTAACGCTAATACGTAGCAGAAAGTCTCAAAAGGTGAAAGAAACGATTTTGAAACATTTTTCATTTTTGCTCCGCTCCTATTGGTCTAAGCCTAATGATATATAACTTATAGCTTTCCTCGATAAATGAGCTATCTAACAATTAAATAATTTTTCAAATCAGACTAGTAGTTCCCGAGAATAATGCGTACAACCAAACAAACCCTCCAGCTTTGTAATATTTGTATAGATAACAAATATGATGTACCAAGACCTGTAAATTAATTGATAAAAAAACTTTCTTAAATTGATAATCAGAGGAAATTTCTGATACATTAAGGATCAAAAATAAATCATTAAAAAAATTTAAAAAGCCCGGTGACAGAGTGTTGCAGTACAGACTTTGTATACCAATATGTTGACCAAAGTTTGTCCCATGCTTGAGACTCAATAAGAACAGTAACAGGTAATAGTGTTAGATTTTACAACAAAGTCCCAAAACATATCACCGAATAGCTGTGCCCGCGACTTCGTCAGTGTGCAACTTAGTTAGTTTTTTTTTTTTACAAAAATTTAAAATGTAAAGATATATCTATTTACGTTAGATTCTTATTATATGTATAGTATATTTACCGAACTCTAAGTGTATGCGTCATGTCAGCAGGTTTTGTTGTGAAAAGACTATTATAGGGTGGATTAATATGTGAACGATGGTGACGCCTAAAATTGACATTATCTGTGCAACCATTAAAAACCATTTTAATGTTTATTATCAATATTTTAAATATATGTCAATACATGTTAGACAGATAAATGGATTGTTGGACCGTTCATCTTCATCTTCCGTTCATCTGTCTCTAAATATACGTTACTGTGTTCAGTAGCGTATGCCGTATCTGATGTTTAAGTTGAACGCTTCTATTATTAATACTTGATTGATTTTGGATAACTGATTGATTAATGGAGTTTTTGGCGTGATTTTGGAATGCCATGTAGTAGATTTTTTTCTCGAACTTTCTATGCCAACCTAGCAAGGTCTTAACAGCTTCACCAGACTACCATGTAGTGATCTTTATATTTTATCCATAATCTTGTGCTATTTGGCTCTATATTGTGTAATGTTGGTGGTGCTTTACGTAATATAGTTTGGTTATTGTGCACAAGTGAAGTGGATCGGAAATAATACCACGGAGCATGGATTCTGACTTGCCACAAAAACTCCGAGGAAAGTTCTGACAAGACGGCTACCACCTTATTAGTTCATTAAAATTATATCAAGAAACTTGTAATATCGTTACTCATTTGACAATGGCAGAAATAGTCTACTAAATAGAAGATTCGTTGCCGAAAATAAAACAGAAGAAGATTGATTAGATGACCGAGAGAGAGTCATCTATATTTGACGTCATACCTTAACAACTGCTCCCTGAACGTTCCACCCTACATATCCAAACAAAATCTTGTAAACACCCAAGTCTTCGTATGATTAAACAATTTGCAATTTGATACAAAGTTTCTGTATTCACTAATTCCGTTTGACTTTCTCATACGATTACAGTAGTCGTGTGTATGTGAACACAGTTGAATCTTAATTATTTCAACTTAATTATGTCAAGTTTAGTATTATTTACATAAGAGTTTAAGTTTAAGAGAGAGACCTGACTTCATTATTAATCAAGTATGTACACTATTTAGTATATGCAAACGTCACCCTTCCAAATAACTTGGAGTAATACATAAAGAGTTTCTTTGGCAAGTAATTTTCTAGTAGAATATTACTACCATTTTCGAGTAGGAGTTTGAAGTAACAAGATGGTGGTCGTCTTACTAGATCTTTCCAGGTAGTTTTTATGCCAAACCAGAATTCAAGCTCCGTGATATTATTTCCCATGCATTCGACTTGTGAACGAAAACCAAACTATATTACGTAAATCACGACCAATATTACAAAATATAAAGACAAATAACACATCTATACATCTATACTAATATTATAAAGAGGTAAAGTTTGTGAGTTTGTGACGTTCTGATGTTGTTACGTTGTAGGGGGTAATCTCAGTCGACTCTATATGGGAGTCGTGCGGGCGATGGCAGCCTACGGGGCTCCGGTGTGGGCAGACGCCCTGGGTGTCGATAACGTGCGCGCGCTGCATAATGCGCAGCGCACAGTGGCACTGATGGCGATCCGGGCGTACCGCACGATGTCCTTGGCGGCGGCCTTTAGGCTTGCCGGCTCCCTTCCTTGGGAGCTGTAGGCAGGGGTTCTCGCTGCCGTGAATTTGTACATGGCGGCGAGGAAACGTAGTGGGGAGCCTTCGGCTCCCAGGGAGATAGAAGTCAGGAGGCATGAGTTGCGGGAGGGGGCAATTAGGAGGTGGATGGAAGACCTGGCGGACGCGCGCTTTGGGACGTACACCGTTGACGCCGTCCGCCCGGTCCTACGGGAGTGGATTAATAGGGATTAGGGCTCCCTAACGTTCAGGCTGATGCAGGTACTGAGCGGATACGGTTGTTTCTGGTGGTACTTGCACCGGACCGCTCGCAGGGAGCCAACCGCCGCCTGTCACGAGTGCGGTGCTGAGGAAGATACCGCGCAGAACGCGCTTTCCGAGTGTGTTGCGTGGGAGGGACAGCGCCGCACTCTAACGGCAGCGGTAGGAAGGAATTTGTCGCTGCCGAGTGTGGTCTCTGCCATGCTCGGCAGCGAACAGGCGTGGCGAGCAATGGCCTCCTTCTGCGAGGAGGTCATCTCGCAGAAGGAGGCGGCGGAGAGGGCCCGCGAGGTGGATCCTCTGAGTGGCCGTCTCCACCAACAGAGGACCGGCAGGAGGAGGCGGCGCTTTGCCCAACTCCTCCTGCCACTGTAGCCAGACCTGAGGGGATGGGCGGGGGAAGCTCATCTCCTCATTGCACAGGTCCGACGGACGAGGGGAGGCAGCTGGTGTGTACCCAGTCTGCCTCTCTATAGGTAGGAGCCCGGCGGCCACCTTCCGCCGAGCGGACCGTTGGGGCGGCTCTACAAGGTTGAGTAGCAAGTACGATCCCTTGCCGCCCCAACAATTACGGTCTGACGGTCCACCGTGGGGTTTTAGTCCATGCGAGCCGGACATTACCCACATTCTTCCCTGGGAGGGTGGGTATCCATAAGGGATTTCCCAACGTTAAAAAAAAATGAACTACTAGTCCGATTCGAATAATTTTTTCGGTGTTATATAGATCATACATGGAGAATGGTTATAGGCTAAACATCATCACGCTAAGATCAATAGGAGCGGAGGACAGATGAAAAATATTTCAAAATCGGGATGTTTTTCCTTTTGAGAACTGCTGCGTGTTAGTGTTAGTGTATTTATTCCACGCGAATGAAGTCGCGGGCAGAGGCTAGTATATAATAAGAATGTAAATCCAAGGTGTCTGTACTTTTTCGATTTTTCGAAAAACCTTATTGCAGGTGTCTAAGATTAAGTAATAAATTACATTACAATAATTTTTAGAAATGTCTGTCTGTCTGTTTGTATGAACACGTATCACTGCTAAAGTACTGGGATTAAAACTTCACAAAAAATTATAAAACTTTCTCTCGAGAGTAACTTAGTCTTTGTTTCATTAAAATGGGTCTGCTCTATCATATGTTATTGTAACTTGAATGACAGCTCGAGTTATGTAAATGGACTTAATACATTCAGATGATTACTTAATCATTCTTTTTCACATAAGGGAAAGACGAAGTCAAGGGCACAGCTAGTTATTAATAAGTTATTGAAGCGACTACATGATAGACTATAGTCCAATCAAAGAAGACTCAACACATATACATAGAGTACAGTAACTTGTCTAAGATATTGTTTACCACGTTGGTCATATGTGACTGGTCACGGGTTTTCTTGTAACACGACGCTGTTCATTGGTTACTAGAGCACTAGATCATTTTATAATTGTAAAAATTAATCTGCAGTGATCCAAAATTAACGTGTGATGACGGCGTCGCAGTCAAAATATAGTGACCTCTTACTGAAACGGATCCTTATTTTAAATTCGCTAGAGATGTATCTATTTACCACACCAACAATATACTTTATTCCCTTACGAGTTCTCTTACAGAAAATCCAACTGATGTCCGCTTTGTTTCCTTAGTTTATTATCCTAAATATATATTTTATGTACGCAGGAAAAAAGATAAAAGAGTTGAAAGCACACAGTTAACTTTGCTTGAAACATTTCTTAAATATTGTTATGCGTTAATTTCCCTCTCATGCTCATCAAACCGCTTGCCCCACACTTCCGTGGCAAGAAAACCCTTTCTAATCGCGTAGTACTTATAAAACCATGGTTTCATAAATCTTTGATAAATTTATGTAAATCTAGCTTCAGTCCGCGACTTCATCCTCGTGGAATTAATACTTTGAATTAACGCTAACACGCAGCGGAAGCTCTCAAAAGAAAAACAAATCGATTGTTAAACATTCTTCATTGGTGTTCCGCTGTTATTCATCTTAGCATGATGACGTATAACCTATAGCCTTTCTTTATAAATAAGCTAACAATGAAATTTTTTTTTTCAAATTAGACCATAGTAGTTCCAGTGATTAGCCTGGTCAACCAAACAAACAAACCTTCCAGCTTTGTAATATTAGTATAGTTTATAAGACATAGCTTCTTTTCACAATTTCCAGCTTAAACATTAACAAGAATATTCTACTAACGTTGCAATTACGTACCTTCATAAAAAAAAACTACTATAAACAAAATAATATAATCCCAAGTCATTACGGAGTTGCGCGCAAGTCTCGTTACGGAATGTTGTTTTCCCAACAAACAAGCATTGCAACTTGAGCTCTGCTTTGTACATTTACTTTAAACTATGCTTTGAAGCTAATTCTAGAGGAGTTGAGAAAATTATAATAGAGATCATTTTGTATCGAAAATTATTATGTTTTTTTTTATGTACAACAGGTAGACGCTTGTTCACAATCTCACCCGATGGTAAGTGACCATGAGGCCGACGATGTATCGCGCTTACCCACTATATGCCTGTTCACTCTACTCTTGAAGACTCCCAAGTTATAAGATGACGGGAAGACAGACGCCGGTAGTGAATTCCACTCCTTAGCCGTACGCATAATGAATGTGGAAGCAAATTGCTTCGTACGAATTATGGACATATCAACCACGTAAGGGTGGAAACCCTTACGGCGTCTAGTCGTCCTCTGATGGAATGGAGACGGTGGAATTATATTGTGTAGTTCCTCTGCACACTCTCCAAAGTGTAACCTATAAAACATTGAGAGACAAGCTGCTTTTCGACGATACTCTAAACTGAGCATTCTTGTCTCCCACAGCGCGTCATCACCGACAAGCCGACGAGCTCGACGTTCAATGGAAACAAGACCGTCCAGCTGATATTTGGCTGGTCCATCCCATAAGTGGCAGCAATATTCCATACATGAGCGTACTTGAGCTGGATACAGGCTGAGAAGTTATTTGGGTGTCAAATACCGCTTAACTTTAAAATGAAAGTTTCTAAAGATTAGGATTTACAACGAGCGTTAATCCTACGATGTATTATATATGGAACGTAAAATGTAATCTCCTGCTTGTCATTCAATGGTTTATTGATTAAGAGTTATATAAATTTGCCGTGTTATAACTAAAAGTTGTATAGATTCTTAGATTGATTGTGAAAAACAATTCAAAATGGTTCAGTTTCGAAGCAGGAATCAATCATATTTCATCGATTCTATGCGGGATAAATCAGGCAAAACTGTTGTTATCTCTCTCGCACTCTATTTGATAGTTCATTAAAAGTGAGATAGCAACATATTCCTGTTAATACCTATTAACTAAAAAATACAGAACAAATAAATGTGGAGATTACCTTTAATCAATTTACTTAAATATGTCGACAATTCGACTAGGAAAGTTTACTAAACGTGTTTAAAATACGAGTTACTAGGTTTTAATTTTGCACTATTTATATGCGGTCACGATCTTCTGCGAGTATCTTTGGCATATAAACGTTCTAGCGTCAAATAAACTCGATTTTCAACGTGTGAACCGTTCCCGTGTTGAATGAACTTTGAGAAAGTTATTCATATGAATAAATCGAAACATATTATGCATACGAAGGTGTATTCTTTTATGTGTTTATTTGAAATTGTATTTTGTTATCTTATTTAAGTTTAATGAACTTTAATAATATAAAATATTTTGAAAGAAATACTATTTTACGAATAAACTCATTTCTTATTCGATCTCCAATTTTAAAACTTAGTTACTCGAATGCTAGTTTTGAAGGAGCTGACCTCTGTGACCTAACATATCGGAGAAGCTGGCCTGTGAAGGGCAGGGCAAAGCGTGAACGTGGCTATACTTATGCGGAGCGTCGGTCCGTCCGGCCAGATTAGGCCCCCCTCGGCAGCGGCTCAAGCCTAGGTCGGTTCCCTCGGCGTGGAGCCCTTGAGTGCGCTGCTGGCGCGATACACTCAAACAAAATCTTACATCACTGCAACAACATTACACATATCACCCTCACACACGTGCACGCATACACTTACACATGAAAGTGGAAAGGTTTTGTTTCTTTCCTTATCGAACTGAAATAGTTTAGAAAATTATCCGATACGAAATATATATAGGAGTTGTTGAGGTATGTATGCTTGGTACACATATATGTTCCAACAACTCATATATGTATGAATAGTTAGCTTAGGTCAGCTCAGATAGTCCACGAATTGCACATATCGGGCAAGAGCCCAAGCCGAGATGTGCCGTGCACTCTTGAGCTAGTTGTCAAATAAAATTAGCTGAGTGTCCTAAGCGCTCGCCTTAGTAGTCCGGTGAAGCTGTTAAGACCTTGCTGGGTCAATAGCGTAGTAATTTCGAGAAAAAAAGGTCCATTTGCTTGGAGTGCGATAAAAAGCCGTGTTCAGTAGTATGTTGCTGAATCGGCTGATGGAAGTTAAAACATTTTTATTATTTTTTAATTTGATTTAATTGATTCCATTAAAATTACATATAATAAGAATGTAAAACTAACGTGTCTATACATTTTAGATTTTCGTGAAAAATATTGTAGTAATAAGTAATAAAATACAGTTAAATCATTTCTAGAGATTTCTAACAATCTATCAGATTGTATGACTCCTTGTTTGAACATGTATCATTGTTAAAACGTGTTCACGATAAAATCCTACCAAGAAATTATAAAGCATATCCTCGAGTAACATTTAGTCTTTATTTCATTGAAATCGGTTCACTTTATCAAAAGTTATCATAATTTTAATGACTACTTGACTTAAATACAAGATATAAGTAAATACGTAAATGGACTTAATACATTCAAATGAATTTATTAGTCGTTCCACGCGGACGGAGTCGCAGGCACAGCTAGTTTTGAAATAAATATGAGAATACTAGAAATATGAATTGTATATAACAGAAATCACATATAAGCAAATAAATATGTGTTATATGTGTGTATTACATCTGCCGCGCGTAATTTCAGTTTTAAGCTAAAATTCACTCTTAACATACCAAAGAAGTAAAACTTTAATAAACCAAGTACTCAATTAATAAATACGCTCTCGTTGTTCGCAATTAAAGAAATTAAATCTCCTTGTAACTATAATAATACATAGCAACTCTCGCATAGTTCGCAAAGTTACAAGGTCTCAGAACTTTCACATACAACTTCCTAATAATAAGACGCAGAATTATTAGATGAAAGGAGAGATATAATTTTCTTTATCATCGTGGGAATAGTAAAATTATTTCTGGAAACTTTTTATAACACTCTAACGAGAGATAACTTGTATTTACTGTAATAATACAGATAGGAAATTATTTAATAACTAACTTTAATAACTACATACAGAACAGTGACCAATAAAATCATCTGAGAGTTTTTGGCGGGATTATAGTCTCTCATGTAGTGGATTTTATATTGTTATTATATATGTTAGTATATTGTTTTACGAAATATATTTAGTTTATTGTACATGAGTGAAGTGAATGGAAAATAATACCACGGAGTATGAAATTCTGTGATGCCACAAAAACTCCCTGGAAGACTCTAACAAGGGATCCACCATCTTGTTAGAATGTTGATTAACACGATGCTTAATATTGAAATGATTGCACGACATTTGTAATATTATTGACTACGTGACAATGGCAATAATAACCTGAAAGATTGATTGGCAAAAATAAAGTTTAAAAGAAAGTCATTTGAATGTATTAAGTCTGATTACTATCTACTTAACTCTCGTACTTAAGTCGCGTCGTCATTAAAATTGCAATGACGTTTGATCGATCGAAACGATTTGAATAAAACAATAATTAAAATTTACTCGAAGATATGCTTTATGATCTTATCATGAACGCAGTACTTAGCAACAAACAGAGAGACAAACATTGCTAGTTATTAAAATGTATTTGATTACTTGTAACATTTTTTTAGCAGAATCTAAAAAGTTTAATTTACATTATTAGTATATGTATAGATAGAGTGCTTACAATGTATAAATTTGTGATGACAACCATTTTTATAAATGGAACAGAGATTACCAACCAATAAAACCCTACTACTACATACGGTAATATCTAATATCTGAGGTTTTTTCAACTAAACCGTGTCACTGCAAGAATGCCAGGCTTTGTTTGAAATTCAGCGCTGTATCGCTTACACTTGCAAACCTGAAGCTTATGTTGAGACAAATATCTTTTTCACTCCATACAACAATTGTCTCACTTGATTTTTGAATTTATATATAGTCCGTGCCAAACATTTTGGTCGCTCTGAACATAGACGTATACGGGCTTGCACATAATATCATTAAGAGTTTATTACAAAACAAAGTATAATTGGAGTTTTTGGCGGGATTTTAGTCTGTCATGTAGTGGATTTTATATTTTATTCATAATCTTGTGTTATTTGACTATATATTGTGTAAAGTTGGTGGTGTTTTACGTAATTTAGTTAGTTTATTATTCATAAGTGAAGTGAATGGAAAATAATAACACGGAGCATGAAATTCTGAGATGCCACAAAAACTCCCTCGAAGGTTCTAGCAAGGGATCCACCATCTTGTTAGAATATGGTTTCACACGATGCTTAATATTGGAATGATCGCACGAAGTTTGTGATATTATTGACTACGTGACAATGGCAGTAATAATCGGAAAGATTGATTGCCAAAAATAAAGTTAAAAAATATATATATATATATATATATATATATATATATATAATTAGTATTATAGGAATCTTAATTGGTATTTATTTAGCCTTAAGTTGCCTCGATGTTATATAATAAAATACCTATTATTACGTAAATTTGTGATCAACGCAGCTATAATCAGAGCGGTCATAAAGTTTGGCGACAGTGTAAACTCTTTCGGTGTTATTACAAAAAAGTTAAACGCTTGCTTTAAAAAGGTTACGTTTTAGATGTATCGCGCTCGCGGTATGTTTCTCCATCTTGCTTATCTGTTGTCTCGCTTTGGTTACATTAGGTTACACTTGCCAAAAAAGGACAACGCAACCTTGGCTCGGGCGAGCGCGGTGCATTTCGTACGAAACCTTTTTTAAACCAAGTATTTAACTTTTTTGTAATAACACCGTTTAAGTTCATTCGTTATAACAAGAAATTAGTTCAATTTGGTTGGTTTACTACAGAACCATTAATTTATTTCTTCTCTCTGATAACGAAAAAAAGGCCGATCGCGTGAAATCCCTCAAAAAACAGTTTACAATATACTTGTAAATATATGTTGTATATACTGGATATCTATCTTTATTTATATCCTGTTTATCAAAGGTTCGGAGTTTCCTTGTTAAATTATGCTATATCATCATCCAATAATTTTAATAATTCAATTTTTAGAGCAATGACTTGACGTGAATTCTGATATATTCATTGTTACTTTGCCAAGTTTCAATCATAGGAACATCAAATGGATGTCCATCATGTAGCTATCACGAAAAATTTATTAATCGATACTTCTGACATAAATTACTTAATATTTATACAATATTTGGAATATATATATACCCTGTGAAGCGTATACAATGAAAGTTTTTTTTAGTTATAAAACTGCACATGCAGTTTTATATTCTTGATTTTAAAATCATTTTTCTCAAAACCATATTTAGTAAACTTTGGCTCAGTATAGAATTTCTGAAAATAAAGTACGCGAACCAGTAAAGGTTCATTAATTTAATTTTGGGTGGTTCAAAAGAAGATTCACTTTATGTGGTTATAGTGGTTGATTAACCAAGAGTAAATTAAACAAAATTTACAACTATATATATATATCCGTTCATCATATTATGCTTGTGTTTTTCCAAGGTTAACCGTGGATGAGGCTCTTATGAACTATTTCAGGGCCATCCTGACTGCCGGCCGACTGGTGGACTCAAGTGAAATTCTCCTCATCGGAGATTTCAACCAATTACCCTACATTGACCGGGAAAACTTATTTCGAATGGCTTACAGCAGACCAGCAGCCTTCGCTGGTATTAACTAACAGCTCACTTGCACATACTGGTACCCGATGGGTGTAGCCTATGCACTGAGTCAAGTATACGACGGTATATGTTCACCGAAACCGAAAGTGAGATCTCTGAACATCAGAGGCTATCTGGGCGAACAAATATCCTGACACACCCCCGATACTCTCTTCCTGGTACACACACAGTAAGAGAAAAAGCCCTGATAAAAAGCGCTACGTGGTAGGGGAAGAATCACTCGTTCTCATAGTCCACGAATCTCAGGGATTGACCTTCAAATCAGTGGTGATCTTGCAAACAAAGGGCAGAAGGATGCAAATCTACAATAGCGTTTCACACACTATAGTGGCAATACCCAGACACACCGACACCTGTGTCTACTATACCGACGTGACTGACGACGCGGTTAGTGGGTTCATCCATAGGGCAATGGACGCTCCGGCGCGGGACATTGTGGATTACAGCTTAAAGATGACTATAAGGTATCAAAATTCTAGGTCCGTTCCCTCGGCGCCGAGCCCTTGAGTACGCTGCTCGCGCGATAGACTCACACAAAATCTTACATCACTGTGACAACATTACACATATCACCCTCACACACATGCACGCACAGACTTACACATGAAAGAGGAAAGGTTTTGTTTCTTTCCCTTATCGAACTGAAATAGTTTAGAAAATTATCCGACACGAAATATATAGGAGTTGTTGAGGTATGTATGCTTGGTACACATATATGTTTCAATAACTCATATAAGTATGAATATGTAGCTTAGCTCAGTTAGTTCGCGAATTGCATGTATCAGGCAACAGCGCTAGCCGAGTTGTGCCATGCACCCTTGAGCTGGTTGCCCAAATAAAATCGGCTGAGTGCCGCAAGCGCTCGCCTTAGTGGTCCCGTGAAGCTATTAAGACCTTGCTAGGTCAATAGCGTAGTCAGTTCGAAAAAAAAGGATCAAAATGCAACCGCCATAAAAACAATAACGTCATTAAATCTAAAACAGCTTACAAATAAATAAACATTAAATAAAGGAATATAAAAAAAACACCCAATGATAGATAGGTCACAGATACAATTTTTAACATATACACTGCAAACTAAACGTAACATACATACATACATATTACATAGATTACTAAAATCATAACCATTCATTTTGTCTTTTGTCCGGTGAAGCTGTAAAGGCCTTGCAAAGCCAATAGCGTAGTCAGTTCGAAAAAAAAAAAAAACATTCCTTTTGTCTTCACCGTAGTCGGGCAAAAAGGGAATCCTTCAACCAACAAAATCAACTATTTATATCTTAAGATGTCATAATATACACATATCTAAATGTAGCCAATATCAAACCTCAAATAATATAACATTTTACCTTAAAATATGTAACAGTTTGATCGTATTATTTTATTGTTATGCGATAACAAATAGGTTAAGTGCCAGGCACAATGCTATTATGGCCGGTTATACTCGCCGTCAATATTCCGGGCAATAAAAAACCCCGGCTTCGTATCAATCATGGGTACGGTGGAACGGATCGTTAAGCAATCGCAGGTAAAGGGCTGTATTATTATTCTTGTTCGGCTATAACCTGGTAACCGTCCAAAATGTTTTAGTGTTGTTACACATAAAAGTGGAAGGGTTTTGTTTAAGTAAAATTTAGCGTTGTTTTTGTTATTTGTTTTTATTTCAAACTAGCTGACGGGGCCACATGTTGAATTAAAAGTATGATAAAGTATTTGGTATTATGAGGTAATGAGTCTGCCTAAAAACTCTAAGGATAAAGAGCGGAAAATTAAAAAGAATACATGCATCATAAAAAGCGGAGTTAAAAGAATAATTCAACATTAATACGTAGCTCCATCTATGATATATCTATAACAGTCGGTCTTACAGTTTTCTGTCACGCCATCTATTCGAGACCAATGAAATTTACAAATAATAACAATAATCAACATTGACAATCACTTCATTTGTAATTTAAAAATATTGAGTCCAATAAACTAAATATAAATTATCCTATCTCTCAAGTTGAGTCGTATTATAGATGAATACCAACGTTTTATGAAGGTCGTCTGAGTAGTTTTGGAGTTCATCGTGGACAAATGACATGGCACTGGGTTTTTATATATTTACATTGTGGGACACCTTCGATTGACTCACAGTTATTAAAATTATGCCAATCCCAAAGTTAAAGTAAAGCCAAGTTTTGCACAAAGGCCTTGTTAACTTTCAGTAGTCCGGTGAAGCTGTTAAGACCTTGCTGGGTCAATATCGTAGACATTTCGAAAAAAAATAAAAAAATAAAAGGCCTTGTTAACTTACTAAATAACGAAGAGTGCTTCTTGTTGCGATTTTGAATCACCGGTGACTATCAATTACTCTTTATTTTAAAACTCATTTACAATAAATGTACTTACAATAACTAGTAACTTATACTTTTTAAACGATATTTAACTATTCTACATAATATTACTGCCGTGAGTATTTCAATCAATACATTATTTCTAACAAATGTGTACACTTTAAATGTAAATCGGTTTCATGTTTTGTACGTTGTAAACGGACTAACGTACAGACAGACAAAAATATATATGTCGCCTTTGAGAGAGATGAGATGATCATTGTTTATTCTTTTGTAAATTTATAATTCCTTAGTTTTTGTATCAAATAAAATGTAAAAATAATAAAGAATATTACATTCCAGGTTGCTCCCGTAGACTTAAAAAACAACGACAGGTCGGAAAATGTACCAACCACAAAGTAAAAACCGGTAACAGTCCTTTTTAATATTGTATTTTTTATAAACTATATACATTGGAGTTATTTACGGCAATAACACATCCACTTTACAACTTAACAATTAATAAAATTGTGTACACTTATATGTGAACATTGTCATCAGCTTGTAAAAGACCTATACTGTAGGTGGCCCTTTTCCCGAAGGAAATTGTGGGCATAATCACAACGCCAGCCCGCGACATACTGGCAATTGAATAATCCATAGTTCTATGTTTTCCCCACATACAATAGTACTACAAGAACATTTCTCAAGTTCAGGTATTCTCATGATGTTTTCCTTCACGGTCAGCCGATAGTGTTACCAATTTAAATTAGTAAATATACACAAATTCCGTAAAATTCATTGGTATTTGTGGGGATTCGAACCTGCGGACATGGCATTGATATTTCTCCGATCAAACCTTTTGACCGCCACGACATTTTTTGAAACATAAATTGTATACAAATTATGAATCATCAATCGCACCGTCTATCGTCAACCATTTTAAATAGAAGTAGATTATGGACAACTTAATAATATTAAATTATACTATACATTTTTCATATAAAATGATACAACAATCAAGTAGAGCGAGACATAAACAGGGATAAAGTGTCGACAACAATAGATTTGATATAATTATTTATTACAATAATTTTTAATTTTTTTTTAAAAACATCTATATATCTATACATCTATATTGCTTTTGAACATAAATACTGTTAACAGACAGACAGACTTTCAATAATACCCTAAATAGTATTCTAATTCATATCATAATCATAGATGAAAAGTGAGTTTGTTTGTTGATTTTCACACCTTAATGATTCAAGCTATAATCATAGAATTTTGCATTAACATATTACTTCTAAACTTCTCTGTCACTTGTGCTATTTACAAAGCCCCTACAATAAACTCATTCTTAATT
>JACEII010000012.1:2630693-2653071 GCA_014332785.1 Antheraea mylitta | reverse complement strand
TAAGTTGCCGCTCTCAAATTGAAAATCTCTCGCCAAGTGTTTGAGAGCCAGCGTGTCTATCGTCCTAGAATTTTTTTTGCATATAGACCACTATGTTTTGTGCTAAGTGCTTCTTTCTAATGCTTCTAAGTTTTTTATGTGTTTCCTCTAAGGTTGCTTAGCTAGCTATAACCTATGTATATACATAATGTTTTTTATGTTATAGGAGTCAAACGAACAGATGGGTCACCTGATGTTAAGTGATCACCGCCGCCCATAGACACTCGCAACACTAAAGGAGTCGGAAGTGCGTTGCCAGCCTGTGTTAGGGGGAATGGGTAAGAAGACGAGAAGAAAGGGGCAAGGGGAGGAGAAGTGAGTCTCTGGCACTCTCACTGACCGAACGAGACGGAACAATGGAAACACTGTTACTTCACGTCGATTTTCTGTGAGATAGTGGTACTACCCTGGGTGAGCCGCATGGCATCAGAATGAATATGCTAAATCCAGTTATAACTTCAGAGTAGTTCTACCACCTACAGAACTTTAAAAACTTTATTTTGAAAATCTATCATTAAGAGGTGTGTTCTAGAAGTTGCGTTCCATAGTCAGTCTCTCTTGGTTTTTCGTGTGTACCATATTGGACCACATTTTAATTTTACATCTCATTTGTCATTTAATATTAGATGAGATTGTGGTCAAATGCTAAATCCTATAAAGTATTAAGATATAAAAAAATATTGATAAGCAATTGACTTAGTAATCCTGGAAAAATACTTATATTTGTAAAGAAACCGTAGGGGCAAGTCCATTTTTTATATTATACTAGGTTCTGCCCTCGCGTAAATAAATATGACGTATCCTTAGAAAACAGTTTTTTTTTTCTATAGATCAAAGGTACTTTATGTACTCTTCTGTACACCTGAGGAAGCGTATATGAAATTTCATGTTGATGGTTTGAATCGTTGAGGCGTGAAAACGTTAGAAAACTTACATTCGTATCTATTATATTAATTAAGACTAATTATGTGAACACTTCATTCACAGCATTCAGTGAAGCAATAAATTGCGTGTTCCACATAAGTTAAAACTTAATCAAATCACTAACTACATTCCAAAAAGATTAACATAACCTCAGAACTAAACTCAACCGTTTTCATAATATTATGATATTTTCTAAAGCAAACTATCTTAAATCAAACAAATAAACAGACTTACTTTCGCATTTATAATATGAGTTAGTATCCGTCTGTTATGCATCGGTTAAAGGTTTTAACAAATTGACTTACAAAATAATATTTTACCGTTGTTTCAAAATAGACAGGAATTAAATACTGTTTAAATTTAAATACGTCGTCTGGAGCTCGTCTAAATTGAGAATTCTTATTATATTGCTCTGCTGTATTATAATCACTAGTGATTGTCTTTTTTTACTTTATTGTTGGCAATTAGTCTTTCCGATTATTACTGCCATTGTCACATAGTCAATAATATCACAAACGTCGTGCGATCATTTCAATATTAAGCATCGTGTGAATCAATATTTTAACAAGACGGTGGATCCCTTGTTAGAACCTTCCAGGGAGTTTTTGTGGCATCTCAGAATTTCATGCTCAGTGGTATTATTTTCCATTCACTTCACTTATGCACAATAAACTAACTATATTAAGTAAAACATCACCAAATTTACACAATATAGAGTCTAATAACTGAAGATTATGAATAAAATATAAAATCCACTACATGACAGACTAAAATCCCGCCAAAAACTGTAGTGATCGTCTTGTGGGTTCAATTCGAACAAGTTTCAATGTTAATACCTCGCCTACTTTTTTAACACCCAGATCTAAAAATTATTATTTTACATCTCCTAATGTATTAATATTTAAGTTTTGCAAAATTTGTAGTCATTACACTATTTTTGCAACATATGCTGTGAATAGTCTGTTTATGCATTCATCATAAGGTATACATTCTTATATTAGAACTTAAACTCTTATGGTTTTGAAAACTCTATAGTTTAAGGAACAAAAGTGAATTATTTCTGGATTTATATTCGTAATATTTATTTTTATTAATCATTAATATCTACTTAATAAAAAAACGGGATTGCATAATAGATTAAATTGATTAGAATTGATTTATTTAAAAAAAAAACTATCGGTTGAATAAATTGATTGAAAAGATTACATTTAACAC
Source organism: Antheraea mylitta (assembly GCA_014332785.1). Taxonomy (NCBI): domain Eukaryota; kingdom Metazoa; phylum Arthropoda; class Insecta; order Lepidoptera; family Saturniidae; genus Antheraea; species Antheraea mylitta. Next base: position 2,650,893 of record JACEII010000012.1, on the reverse strand, counting down.
AAGTAACTTCAAATCTATGGAAGCATTAGGATTTAAGTAGTGATGAGAAAACTATGTAAATAAAATATCAATCGCCGCATGTATGTAAATATATCACTTGAGACCGGCTGCATCTGTTTGAATAATTCTTTGTTGTCGTGTTTTTATTTCCAAGACATTGTAAAAAAAAAATTAAGAAATCGTCCGGAAAGTAAAAACTATCTTTCAAAAATCTCCGAACAAAAAGTGTCCAATAGATCTTTAAAATATTAACAAAATCGATAGATTCATGTTCAATTGTTCAGTAGTGTTTTCATTTTTTAAACTCGGACTGTAAAAAAAAAAATTCTAATTTTCTTCATAATTCCAACAGTACATAGCCTGGTTGGGCAGTTAGATTATAATAAAAATAGACAGCCAAAAATCTATGTACAAAATCTATAAGAAACAACAAAACAAAACCAATATCACATGAACGAAGTTACAGAAATCGACTAGCATAAAATAAAGTTATAAATTCCGTCTTTTAAAATTCAAAATACGTTATAAAGCGAATTAATACAATCGCTAACATGATCCTTGTAGTCCGGTGAAGCTGTTAAGACCTTGCTGGGTCAATAGCGTAGTCATTTCGAAAAAAACGCTAATATGATTAATTAATTTAATCATAAAAAATATTCGAATAATTTTGTTCTGCCCAGTTTTAATAAAAAATAACACGGAACCTTTGCGGAAATACATCACAGGGAATATTTGACTCTCGGAAACGTACGAATATTAAACATAAATATTAAAAGTAATTTAGAAGGTTATCCTTAATATTTCGCAGTTACAGCTTTACCAAATATGAGTGCCTTTTGAAAATTCAATTAAGCGGGCGAACAGTCGGAAAACATTATTTAATATATATATAATTAACACTAATTTTTTTTCAAGCACGCCAAACTGCAATATATCTTCTACTAAACACATATCTGCAATCTATATATGGATGCTGTCTTGACAACACAATAGCTAACTCCAAAACAATATAATTAGAGAGAGACAAATAGAGTAACTAAGATAAGTCTATATATAATATGTCATCTATATGGTAGTACCACAATATATATGTTTGATTTTACATTTCATTAAATTGAGTTATATTCATATCGTCTTCTTTATTGAATAAGTGCATGTTCAGTCGCGCTTCGACAGTAGAGAAAAATAACTTCTTAATTTTTTTATCGATAGCAGTAAATCTCGTCAACAGCTACAAAAAGAAAATTAAGAAAATCTGCTGAGAAACAGAGAATGTTCTTAAGCGTTTCTCTAATGCTTGTTTATATATAGATAGGTTTATCCGGCTGTAATTTTAAAAATTTGGAAACTAGTTTACAAGTGTTATATATATCATAAAAAGTATTATTTAAAAGTGCCAATAGTTTAGATTGTTCTTAAGATAATTGCAATATTTTTTACATATAAAAAGTCGTAAAAAAAGATACAACAAACCTGCAAAATGAAAAGGTCATCGCTTGTTGTTTCTGTTAATTAAAAAGAGCCGGTCAACATAACATATTAACCCCCCGTGACGTACACAAACACTGTGAAAATTATTACACTGATGCACTAAATTACACTTCGTATAAACACACACTTCGACACTGTGAGATAAAGTTTGAGTACCAGTGTCTAGTAATTCGAGCGCGACATGCCGTACGTAGCGCTCGTAGCGGCAGGCGTAGCGGGACTGATACCTCCGCTACGAAAACCGCAGACAGCGCAAGTCCTTACGCCTCACATACAAAAGTTAATCTTATAAGCATCGGAAACTTTTAACAAACGTTTTACTCCAACCTGACCGTACACTTAACTACGAACTTTAATAATGTTTGCGATATCCAATTCCTCGTTGAATTTTGACGTGGTTTTTTTTTTCATACCCGTTTACTTTTAAACACGGTCCTAAGCTAACAGCGGACTCTATGTTTTTAGCTTTATGTGATTTAAACATAAAAAGGTCAGGAGAAATTTTTATATTTTGTTTGTAAAAGTCGGGTGTAGGTAAAAAAGAACTCTTTTGACCGCAGGTTTGATGTGTAAATGTCGCGTGCTTTTAACAGAGTTATGTTTTAGAAGTTATAGTAATGTTATAAAGGTCAAAAGATTATTTGTTCTTTTAGATGCGCTAATTTATAGCCTACATATTGAAGAACGTTCAGATTATCTAAGAACACGCTAAGATCATATAAAGCGGAGTAATTATTATATAAGATGTAGGTAAAACAATACAATAGGCGAAACCGGAGCATTATTGCCAGCGAGCCGTATGACAATATATGGGATATCAGAGCTTTATAAAATTAATATATTCAAAAGTTTATTTCATTATATTTATTATTACATCTTATACCTTTAAATGAGCAATTCTTGTATATCTTTTTATTATATATATTCAGGATCTTGGAAACGGCGTCATCTATTTCCGTAAAACTTAGTATATAGGTAGTTTCGGGGACGATAAATCGTTCTATCTAGATTTTATTCATAGAAAACTTTTTTAACTGAGTTTTCAGGCATTGAAAAAATATAGCTAGAATATAAAGGTAAATCTCGCCGGCTCTGTCAAAACAAAAATAGCTCAGATGGAAATTGGTTGCTTCGAAAATCCGTGTAACCCCAGTTTGTATATATATATATATTAATATTTTTATTTTTTGTAAAAAAAAATGTTAATTTTATAAGAAATCCTAACAGTTTATTTTAATTTAAAAATGTTTTTTAAAGAACCGAGCTAGGCTCGGTCGCCCAGGTACTATTAATTTATAGTCAAAAAACATCTTTCTCAGATGGCTTACATCAGCGTTGGCGTGGAGTGCACCAGAGTATCTGGCTTTTACAAAGCATTCCATGTTGCTCTCCAGTCAAGACAACTGCAACCTGAGGCAGTTTAACTTCCTTGTACGAATCATTCAACGTAAAATTATTTTCAGGTCCACACCGAGTTTTCTGATTGGACTACTGGTCTGATTTCAAAAATTCCTTAAGTGTTATATAGCTTTATATTTATAGGCTTATATTATTTATAGGCTATATATGATCATGCTAAGACCAATAGAAGCAGAGTATCAATGAAGAATGTATCAAAATCGGGTATTTTTTCCCTTGAGAACTTCCGCTGCGTGTTGACGTTAGCTCAAAATAACTATTTCACGCGAACGAAATCGCGGGCAGAGGTTAGTTTTTTATATTCGCCTAAACAAATCTTTTCGTTTTTATTAAGATTGGATGTTAGTTTTTTTTTTTAATTTCATACGATTTTATTAATATTGTTTTTGTACTACCTATATGAAAGTAAGAATAACAAATTCTTATCGGTTTTGTATACAGGCTGAATGTTTAAAGAGTAGCAATATTTATGTAGGGTACTCTGCACTCAATTCTAGTTTTAAATAACTTAAAAACTAGGTGTTTAATATTTGGGCTAATTATCTAGAAAAATATTAAAATTATGCACAATCATCTACGCGTCTATGTCAAAGCGCAGTGGCAATTAATGTCAGGTGATTTCAATTTCCTTTGAAAAGGAATGTGGGAACGTCAGGAACAAAACAAAAGGGTAAATTATCCGTTTTATTATAGAAATTTATTAACCCAGAGTCACCCATCGTAGCTTTCAACACCGGTTATTGCACTTAGATTGTGTTTATAGGATTGAAATTTTTAAAATAAACTTTAACCTCAGTTTTCTCGTTTGTTTATTAGTATTTGTTTTGATATTATTATTTTATATATTAAATGTGACCATGAAATATCATATACTAGAATACTGAGAGCGTTTAAGCGTTTACACTTTCATCTGATATTAATACATATATTAATTAAGATAATGTCAATGAACCATATATTTTTATAACTCATTTATTATGAACTTGACTGTCATGTGTTTTCTTGTAAAAAAAAAATAGTAGGTCCCATTAAATAAAATAGCATACAAGCATAGCATTATTTTAAAATTTTTAATACTTCTTAATACGTTGTAATGTAATTTTTTTACATCAATGAAAAATTCAATGTAAATATTTTACCACTTCAGGCTTATGTATTTAGGTCTACAGTCTATTGTTAACTCTGGGAGTAAATTTTATTATTTTATAATATTTTAGAATTATGTTTACTGTTAGTTTTATATATTTTGAAATGGTTAAATAAAGATATTGATAAATAAATTGGTTTATATATTACTGTGTACATAGAGTGTGTGCGTTAAATTTAAATTCGGTGATAGTTTTAGCAAAAGTTTAAAGTATTTTGTGTTTTTAAAAAAGTCGAGGCAGTCACAATGACTACCGAAAGAAATGAAAACTCAAAACAATAGATTTTAAACTGTGTTAGTTATGGCGTTTATTATTTAAATTTCATCATTTTTAAATTTAAATTAGTATCGCTAGTCTCTATTTCATATACATTGATATTCCGAATTTATAATATAATACCTTTAAACGAGAAATTCTTGTATATTTGTATATATTCAGGATCTCGGAAGCGGCGTCATCTATTTCCGTGAAACTTAGTATGTAGGTAGTTTCGGAGACGATAAATCGATCTAGCTAAGATTTTATTGATAGAAAACTTTTTTTAACTAAGATTTCAGTCAATGAAAAAATATAGCTAGAATATAAAGGTAAATTTCGCCGCCGCTGTCAAAACAAAATTAGCCCAGATGGAAATCGGATCGAATAAAATCAAAACAAAAAATGCTTATTTTGTGAAATAAACCTAACAGTTTATTTTAATTTAAAAATGTTTTTTATAGAACCGAGTTAGAGTCGGTCGCCCAGGTACTTATAATCATATTATATATATAAAATACGTTTATATATATATATATATATATATATATATATATGATGAGCTGCACAATCTGAATACACATCAACTACAATCAATCTATGTTTGAATATTTTTTTGTATAATAGGAGGCAAACAAGCAAATGGTTATAGGCTATATATCATCACGCTAAGACCAGTAGGAGCGGAGCACAGATGAAAAATGTTTCGAAATCGGGATGTTTTTTCCTTTTGAGAACTGCTGCGTGTTAGTGTTATATATATGTTCCACGCGAAAAAAGTCGCGGGCAGAGGCTAGTATAATATAACACAAGATACTTTTTATTAGCTAACTTCATGGTGTACTTATAACTTCGCTGTGAGCAACTTCCGATCCAAGCTAAAATTTCACTTCCAGCGATTTCTCAGAACGGACCTATAACTTTAACAAAGTCTTTGTTATACGAGTAGAATATGATATATAGATCTTCATCTCACATATCCAATACATTAAACACTATAAACAAACATAATTCTCTAAAATATTAGCATAGAAAAGTCGTTAAAAATACTTTTATAAAGGATGTCATCTTTTTGTGTATTAATCAAAAGGAACGAGTTCAAGACAACTTTGAACATAGTTTTGAATGAAACTACGAACATTTGAGTCACACCTTGGCGTTATTTCACTGTCATCATTGTAGCTCTATAGATACAGGTTATGTAGCGAATTTTTGAAAGAGTTTGTGATCTGTTGTTTAACTTTGTGGGACACACCATTGAATAGATTTACTAACAACAGAACTCGATAAATGTCCAAACTACAGCATATGAAAAGATTTGCAATTATCAATTAGTTTTTTTACTGTTAATACATTTAATAATCAAGTATGGTATTATAAACATCAATACATATAATACAGATGAAGTGTCTGTATGTAATATCAAAATAATAAAAAAAACAGCTTGGGTATGAAAGTATACACGCTTCTGATAACAAAATGCAATTTTTAAAATTTTGATCGGTCTGTCTGTCTGTCTGTCTGTTTGTTTGTTCCGGGTAATCTCCGAAACGGCTGGATCCTTTTTGATGGGAATTTCACTGGCAGATAGCTACAATTACTGCGGGTGACATAGGCTACTCTAAATTAGACTAAGTGTTAACCCCGGCTTTATCTGTAATGAATACTAAGGTGGATGTTACTTTGCACTTCTGCCTGGAAAATCTACAAAGTAGCATCCACCTTAGTATTCAACGATGGATTTCCGCAAAGTAACGCCTTCTTCAATCAAAAATTTGTCTGTAATGCTATCTCCAAAACGGATAAACCGATTTTCACAGAACTTTCACCAACAGATAGCGGACATTATATAAAGTAATTTAGTCTATTTTAATTTTGACTAGCTGTTAACCGTGGCTTCACACGCAGCCCTATCTCCAAAACAGTTATGCCGATCTTTACAAAATTTTCATTGGCAGATAGCTGACCTTATAAAAAGTAATACAAGCAATTTTAGTATATACTAGTTGTTAACCGTGGCTTCGCCAGTAAGGCTATCTCTATAACGAGTATACCAATCTTCACAAGACTTTCACTGACACATAGCTGACCTCATATAAAGTAATTTTGCTAATTTTAATTTAGCTAGTTATAAATGTATACTGTACTATATGTATTTTAGTTCTGGGTTGCGAAAGAAATAAGTGAGAAAAGATTTACATGTGGCAGAGATGCGAATATCAAGATGGATGTGTGGTGTAATTCGAATGAATTAGTGTTTCAGAGGAAGTTACAAAATAGCACCAGTGATAGAGAAGCTCAGGAGTTATACGTTAACATGGTACGGGAATGTTATGAGAAGAGATGAAAGTCATGTAACAAGATTTTTTTTAAATGTGGGAGTAGACGGATATTGGTGGTAAAGCCACGCTGAAGCTATTACTATTACAACTATTACAACATGTCGCCCGGGGTACTATCACCCGACACACAGGAAACCGACGTGAAGTAGCATTTGCATTGTTGCGTTTCGTTCGGTCAGTCAGAGCGCCGGAGACCCACCTCTCCTCACCTTCCCCTCTCCTCTTCCCTTGCTTTCGGTCTGCCTCTACTCCTATATTTTTTTAAATTTATATCATAGGAGACAAACGAGTATGTGGGTTACCTGATGTTACATGATCAGCGCTGTCCACAGACACTAGCAACACCAGAAGAGTCGCAAGTGCGTTGCCAGACTGTGATTGGGTGGGATGGGGAGAGAGGAGGTGAGTCTTGGGCGCTCTCACTGACCGAACGAAACGCAACAATGAAAGCACTATTACGTCACGTTGGTATTTCTATGTGTCTGGTGGTAGTACCGTGAGCAAGCCGACCTATTCATGCTGAAACCAGTAATAGCTTCAGTATGGCTCTACCACCTAATGAACATATTATAAAACAAAGTCATCTATCATGTCTCTTTGTCTGTTTGTGATAAACTCAAAAACTACTGAATGTGGAGTTTTTGGCGGGATCTCAGTCTATCATGTAGTGGATTTTATATTTTATTCATAATCTTGTGTTATTAGACTTTATATTTTGTAAATTTGGTGGTGTTTTGCGTAATATAGTTAGTTTATTGTGCATAAGTGAAGTGAATGGAAAATAATACCACGGAGCATGAAATTCTGAGATGCCACAAAAACTCCCTGGAAGGTTCTAACAAGGGATCCACCATCTTGTTAGAATATTGACTGACACGACGCTTATTATTGAAGTGATTGCACGATGCTTGTAATATTATTGACTACGTGACAATGGCAGTAATAATCTGAATGATTGATTGCCAAAAATAAAGTAAAAAAAAAAAAAAAACTACTGAATGGATTTTTATGCGGTTCGCTCCAGTAAATAAAAAGATTCACTAGGGAGGTTTACTTAGAAACCATTACAATCTAGAAGCATTCTGGCATAACTTACCAGGACAAAACCATTCCAAGGAGCTCATCAGGGCATTTAACCAGCGATACACTGGTAAGGCCCTGTCACTCGGTAGGAATCAAATAGGGGTTTTAGTGAGAGCACTCACTGGACACTGTTGTCTTAAAAAGCACTTGTACAACATTGGTGTCCAGAGCACAAGAGAGTGCAGATTCTGTGATAGTGCAGATGAGACCCCCAAACACCTCTTGTACGAATGTGATCCACTAAAGCCTACACGAAACCGGATTCTGGGAAAGCATGTATTGCTTCCGGATGAGGTACAGATGTTCTCAGCCAAAAAAGTCCTGCAGTTCTTAAATACTATAGAACTAGGCAGGGAGCTTTAGTAACTTGGGACGATCACAATAGATCACTACTGGTCGCAGTGATACAGGACCAAGGCCTGCGTAGCCCCATTCTCCAGAATAAAAAAAAAATAGGGAAGTTTAGGTATATAATTTGTCAAGGTTTTTTTTTTATTATCAGGACAAGCTAACGCCCAACAGGACCGCTAGTATAGAATAAAAAAGAGTTGTCAATTCTGTACAACCATGTGTATCGCCTGAACGTTGCAGGAAACCGTCGAACAGTTATCGTGAAATAGGAATCGGACGGACCGTCATTTCACCGGTATCAAGTGGTACCCTTTCTCTATCGCAATAAGATTTATTCGTTCACTCCGAATATCAGCCGTTCTTATCTGTTGTTGATATATATAATTGGATAGTCTTAATTTGTCATATTTTTTTCTATATCAGCCTATAAACGCTTAAGATGCCAGTGTAATATATGTTATTGTAACCAATGTAAATCAAACACATACAGTAACAAACAACATAACACTGTATTGTTATACATTTATATAAAAATCGACTGTCATGATGTTGGTAATATTGGATTTCGAAACTACTCAATCGATCTTCATGAAACTTGGCAAAATTGTACAATTTTGTTCAACTTGAGAGATCGGATAATTTAAAATTCGATTAATCTCCTCAATATTGTCTAATTACAAATTAAATTATTGTCAATGTTGATTATTGATATTAATTGTAAGTTTCATCAGTCTCGAATAGATGGCGCTTTAAATTAGTTTGTTAACAGAAAATTGTAGAAACAACTATTATAGATATCTCATAGATGGCGTCACGTTTTAACTTTGAATTTATGTTGTTAAATACAACAATAACTTTTTTTTCTCGAACTGACTACGCTATTGACCTAGCACGGTCTTAACAGCTTCACCGGACTATCAACAATAACTTATGAATGAAATATACTACGTATCAAAGAAAATAACAGATAGCCAATAAACAAATGATTGATGTTGAAAGAATATGAAATTCTTTTCTTTTTTGAAACTATTCTTCTATATTATTATTGCCATTATCGAGTAGATGATAATATAAGTATCGTATCTGACAGAATGATGGCCGATTGTTATAACTTTTTGTAGCGTCTTAAAATTCATGGTCCGTGATATTATTTCCCATTCACTTCACTCGTGCACAATAACCGAACTATATTACGTAAAATACTACTATGACGTTTGACGTTCGCCTTCAAAACTCCTAAATTAATTATAAATTTTTGTAAAAATAGATTTTGGCAATAAATAACAAAAATATTGGAATACTTTATAATAAATACACTTATATACCGACATAGTGTGGATTGGATATAATAAGGAGTTGTACGGACTGTATAAATTCTCATATTGAGCAAGGATCGTTGCTGACATAAGTTTGTACCGCTAAGAATTAATAGTGGAAAGGAAGTATCATAATATCCTATTTTGGTTCTAGTTTTTAAATTTTATTTCGTATATAGTAAATAATATATATTTATTTCAATATGTATCCTATTAGTATTATGATTAATTGTATTTAGGGCATTATGCTTTAATCCCAAGGTGGGTTGATGTCAGGCAGGCGGCCGATCGTAAAAATTAAGTCAAATCGTACTTCACAACATGACAAGTATGAAAAGTGGATTAGGATTTTCGCAGGGTAGGAATCAAAGTAAGAAAGGAATGCGGGATGTAAGGTTGAGATTTGCGAGTTGGAATGTGGGAACAATGACTGGAAAGGGAAGAGAATTAGCGGATGTCTTGCAAAGAAGACGCATAAATGTGGCTTGTTTGCAAGAGACGAAGTGGAAAGGGACGAAAGCAAGAGAGATTGGTATAGGATATAAATTCTACTACTGTGGGAGTAATGGTAAGAGAAATGGGGTAGGAATTGTATTAGACAATGAGCTTAAGAAATGTGTCACGGATGTGAAAAGAGTAAATGATAGATTAAAATTAGTGAAATTATTGATAGAACAGATGACGGTAAATATAATAAGTGTGTATGCGCCGCAAGCTGGGTGTAATGAGGCTGTAAAAGAAAAGTTTTGGGAAGATTTTGATGGGGTGATGATTGATATTTCACAGAATGAGGATATCTATATCGGAGGTGATTTTAATGGGCATGTGGGAAGAGACAGTGGAGGTTATGAGAGAGTGCATGGAAACTGGGGTTTTGGGAATAGAAACAAAGAAGGTGAAAATCTTATTCAAGCTGCAGTTGCTTTCGACCTTGCCATAGCTAATACTTTTTTCCAAAAAAAAGATCAGCACTTAATCACGTACAATAGTGGTAATCACAATACCCAAATTGATTATTTTCTGTTACGAAGAAATAGTATTCAGATAGTGAAAGATTGCAAGGTTCTGCCTGGAGAGATATTAGCTACTCAACATCGTTTATTAGTGTTAGATTTAAAAATAAAATTAAAAATGACCGGAAAACAGTCGATTCCCCCACCCAGAATTAAATGGTATCTAATAAAGAAAGATGAGTATGCGAAAGAATTTAGGACAAAAATTGTTAATAAAATGATAGAAATGGAAAATATGGTAGCGAAAACTGTTAATGAGTGTTGGAATGAAATGGCAACATGTATAAGGACCGTAGCAAGGGATGTTTTTGGTGAAACGAAAGGAAAAGGAAAGATAAATGTGGATACTTGGTGGTGGAACGAAGACGTACAAAAGGCTTTGAAAGAAAAGAAAACGGCTTTCTATGAATGGAAATGTATTGAGGATCAAGATAGTACGATTAAAGAAAATAAAAGAATAATGTATGTAGAATGTAAAAGGAATGCAAAAAGAGCAGTTGCTATTGCCAGAGCTAAAGTTCAAGATGATTTGTACAAATCTCTAGAAGACTCACGAACACAAAAATATTTGTTTCGTTTAGCAAAAGCAAGAGAAAATAATACAAGAGATATTACACACGTTAAATGTATAAAAGATGATGGAGGAAAAGTTTTGATGAATGATGAGTACATAAAGAGTCGCTGGAAGAAATATTTTGAAAGATTGATGAATGAAGAAAATGACAGGACTGGAGAGTTAGAGACCGTACCATCAAATTTAGGCGTTGTACAAGAAATAACTGAGGATGAAGTAAGAAGAGCTGTGAATGGTATGAAAAACGGAAAAGCCGTTGGGCCAGATGGCATACCCATTGAAGTATGGAAGTTTTTAAAAGTAGATGGATGTGTTTGGCTGACGTTATTTTTTAATAAGATGTTACTAGAGGAAGCGATCCCACATGAATGGTGCAATAGTGTAATAGTGCCTATTTATAAGAATAAGGGTGATGTGCAGAACTGTAACAATTATCGAGGAATAAAGCTCATGTCACACAGTATGAAGGTTTGGGAAAGAGTGATAGCGAGTCGAATAAGAGATGAGACTGAAGTGAGTCAAAATCAATTTGGGTTTATGCCTGGACGTGCGACAACAGATGCCATTTTCGCACTTCGGCAACTGTGTGAAAAATACAGACGAGTACATAAGAATTTACATATGGTATTTGTTGATCTGGAGAAGGCATATGATCGAGTACCGCGTGATGTTCTGTGGTGGGCTCTGAAAAAGAAAAGAGTGCCTGAGAAGTATATACAACTTATTCGTTGTATGTACAGTCATGCCAAAACGCACGTTAGGTCAGCGGCTGGAGTTACCGATAATTTCAATGTGGCCGTAGGTTTGCACCAGGGTTCAGCTTTAAGCCCTTATTTATTCCTTCTTGTTATGGATGCGTTAACATCAGACATACAGGAGGAGACACCTTGGTGTATGCTGTTTGCTGATGATATTGTTCTTATCGGAGAAGATGCTGCAGAGGTCCAGAGCAGGCTGGAAAAATGGCGAGAAAGACTGGAGAATGTTGGTTTGAAAATTAGTAGAACAAAAACTGAACATTTGTTTTGCGATTTCGGTGGTACATCTAGTTTTTCTCCTATAGCCTTAAATGGAGTACCCTTACCAGCCTGCTCCAATTTTCGGTATCTCGGTTCATTGATACAAAACGACGGTGGCATTGATAAGGACGTGAGGAATAGGATAAATGTAGGATGGATGAAATGGCGAAATGTGTCTGGGGTAGCTTGTGATCCACGAATGCCTTTGAAACTTAAGGGGAAGGTTTATAAAACTATGATAAGACCGGTCATGCTGTATGCATCTGAGTGCTGGGCTACGAAAGAGACGGATGAGAGAAAATTACATGTGGCAGAGATGCGAATGTTAAGGTGGATGTGTGGTGTAACTAGAATGGATAAGATTAAGAATGAGTATATTAGAGGCAGTTTGAAAATAGCACCAGTGACCGAGAAGTTGCGGAGTAATCGGTTAGCATGGTATGGGCATGTCATGAGAAGAGATGAAAGCCATGTAACTAGAAAAGTGTTGAGTATGATAGTGGATGGATATACGTGTAGAGGAAGACCGAAAAAGGTATGGATGGATTGTGTGAAAAACGATATGTCTGTTAAAGGTGTGAATACTGAGACGACATCTGACAGGAGAGAATGGAAAAAGAAAACATGTTGTGCCGACCCTACTTAAGTGGGATAAGGGCAATGATGATGATGATGACTACTAATATTGCAAAACATAGACTCGAGTAACACAAGATTAAAATCTTTATATATAATAAGAATGTAAATTAAAAGTGTCAGTGCTTTTCGATTTTCATTAAAAAAAATTGTTGCTAGTGTCTAGAAATAAGTAATAGAATACACTTCAATAATTTTTCGAAATGTCTGTCAATCAGTCTGTATGTATGACCACGCAACACTTCTATAATACTGAGTTCACAATAAAATAAAATAATCATATAACGTATCCTCAGGAGTAAATATTTTTTTGTTTCATTAGAATCGGTCCACTCTATCAAAAGTTATTTGTAATTTGAATGTCTACTGGAGTAAAGTACAAGAGAAGAGTAGTAATCTATACTATATTATAAAGCTTGGAGGGTTTGATTGTCTAGTAGGTGGAACGCGCTAACCACAGTACTATCGGTCCGATTTTAAAAACTCTTTCAGTGTTCGATAGTTCATTTATCAATAGGTAGGTAGGTAGGTTGTGTATCATCACACTAGGACCAATAGGAGTGGAGGAACAATGAAGAATAATTCAAAATCGTTTTTTTTTTTTTCTGAGAGCTGCCGCTACTTGTTAGCGTTACCCTAAAATAACTATTCCACGCGAACTAAGTCGCGGGTAATGGCTAGTAAAAAATAAAATCCACTACATTACATTCAAATATCCCGTCAAAACCTGAAAATTATAAGTAAAATTCTCTCAACGTCTTCTTGTTTTTCAAATTGAATTATACTAGTATCGTCAGTAAGATTTAAATAACTATTTTCGTTAATTTTTCTTCTATCGCGTACCTCTAAATATATCCCTGCGTGTAGTACCGCGTTGCTATTGTAATATATATTTTAATTACTCATTGTTTAATTCCTAATTTTAATTACCCATTTCTCGGATATGGGTTCTATTATACCATCGTCCTTTCCAGTCGAAGGCTAACCGTCAGGTTGATGATAAAATAAATATAGAATTAAATTTGTCGTGTCCAATTATTCCTTTTTGTTTAATTAATTCTTAAAATTCATAACTTAATTTAAGTTTCGTGTTACGATCGTCTCGGTAAATAAATTAGGTTTCGTTCTCAATTGAGTCGCTCAAGTTTTTAAAGAAATTAGGGTTAAAGCTATGTAGTTTAATTTCCTTTATATGTATATTTTATAATTAGTTTTCTTTTCACTGTGGTCATGAGAACAGATTTTCCTTGACTAACTACCTTATTTTTAATTTATACAGCAATTTCATTTCTGCAGGTTCTTGGTCCGCACCTTTTTTCTAGCATCATGAATCGTATTAGTCTTATCAAAGATTGTTCCAAATGTAAGCGACTATTATTATCCTACTTTATTATTGAGTATTATACGTTTGCTATGTTACATAAGTTTATATTAATAACATTTATTTATTGCGATTTTAAAATTGTAGTCTATAATGCCTTGCGCCGGAGCGTTCGCGGCTCTATGGATGAATCTACTAATTGCGTCGCGAATTACGTCGGTAAAGTAGACACAGGCGTTGGTGTGAAACAGCATCTGAAACGTTATCGTGGATTTTAGTTCTTCTGCCCTTTGTCTGCACAATCACTACCGATTCGAAGGTCAATCCCTGAGATCTTGGACTGATACAGCTATATTTTATATATATAATTCATTGGAATTGCACATTGGTGCGTGTACCACTTATCAAATCATTTATCTATTCAGATAGACTACTCAGAAGTATTTTTAACCGATATCAACTTAATTTGGTTCTATTTTGTGAAAGCAGGATTGTGTTAGGGCTTTCTCTAGAGTCACCTGGGTAGCTAGCTTTCATTTCATTAAAAAAAATCATATCTGTACATAAATTAAGGATACCAGTCCATAGAACTACCGCTTTCAGAGGGTCTTTCAAATATGCCGCCAATCGTTGTTGGAACAATATTCCACCACCTTATCGATCCAAAAATAGTAAACTTACCTTTAAACACTCATATAAGCTTTATCTATTGCAACTTCAAACTCAATAATTATACTAATGTAAAATCTATTCTCGCAACTCTATTTATGTACTATTTCATTGGTGTGTAGTTGTCTTCCGAAAATTATATTAGCCTAGTCCTGATATTTGTAGTTACAGTAGCTATACCTCTATCTATGTAACGTGAATGTCTGTGACATTGTTGTATGCCTGTGTTTACTTGTTATTTTGGTACTTATTAGATTTGGTCTTTAATTATTTTTTCTAATATTAATCATAACCGACTGAACGTCCGCTTATCATCACAAAGGCTCCCATCGAAAATCAGCGCTGCAGTACTACTGTTGTACTGCACATATGGCTGAACGGGCTTGCCAATTGTTGGGCTTTATTTTTTCTTAATTTTTAACATGTATTTCACTATATTTTGTCTAATTAGTTTGTTTAATTTAAGTTCTTGTATTGTTCCAACAATAAACAATTTCTTTCTTTCTTTCTTCTTTCTTTCTAAAGTCAACCACACTAAGTTCCGGGAGGTATGTTTATTTCTAACTTGCCCGGTATTCACGTAGAGTGTATTTTTTAGTTTATATTGTATAAGAAACTACTGCGCACATAATTCTTTTTCTTTTTGACTGAAACTGAAATTGACTGAAACGCTACAATGCAAGCACTGTTACTTCACGTCGGTTTTCTGTGAGAGGGTGGTGCTACCCAGGGCGAGCCTACCCATTCATGCTAAAACCAGTAACAGCTTCAGCGTGGCTCTACCACCTACTAAACTACTCAGGTAGATAACGCATTTATTTCTAACTCGGCCGTTATTAATGTAGACCGTTTTTTTTTTAATTTATATTTTATAAGAAATGACTGCGCACATAATACTTTTTCTTTTTGAACTATCTATTTAAACACTAATGACGTTAAATGATCATCTGATCTAAGATGGTAAACACACTAAAGTTCTTTTTTATATATATCATAGGAAGCAAACGAGCAGGCGGGCCACCAGATTTTAAGTGATCACCACCGCCCGTAGACACTAGCAACACCAGAGGAGTCGCGAGCGCGTTGCCAGTCTGTGTTTGGGGGAGGAAAGGGGAATGGGGAAAGAATGGGGAAGGAGTAGGAGAAGTAGTACTCCGGCGCTCTCACTGACCGAACGAAACGCAACAATGCAAGCACTGTTACTTCACATCGGTTTTGCTGTAAGAGAGTGTTGCTATCCAGGGCGAGCCGACCCATTCATGCTGAAACCAGTTACACCTTCAGCGTGGCTCTACCACCTACAAGCATGACTCTACCATCTACAAGCGTGGCTCTACCACCTACAAAAGCTAGAGTAACACTGGCTCTTAAGTTCAATTTCCGGAATATACCAACAGATGCTTGATGATTTTCAACTTGAATATAACCAGCCAGGTAGACACGGTTTTCGAATATGCCATCAGCTAAGCCACCATCGTTTCATACTCGACGAGTACATTCAATACTTTATGATTTTTTTATACAAAAGAGGAAACAAGCAAGATACTTACTGATAGCAACTTTAAGAGCGCATTTATCTGTTTTCAAAAAACCCATTTTATAAGAGTTGGAGATAACCGTACTGGGTTACCCATTTTACAACCCTAGCTTACACCTCAGGATAGTTGTAAGAAAGTTAGTCTTATCGAGACTAAAACCAGACGGCAACTAAAGGTGTGGGTTTAGAACGACTGTCTATGAAACTATAAGACATTATTTTAACTGACTCGTTATCTCTCAGCTCTAAGCTAAGAATACTAATTCGAGATTTTAAGGAGGAGGTTGACATGACTTTGCAGACATTGTATGGGAAGGGATATCTCGAAATCTATCATTAAAATTGTAAAATGTAGTGGTAAGTTTTGTATGGAGAAAGTATTATTTGATCAGATTTAAGACATACACGTATTTCAGTTTTTCGAAATTCAACTCCTACATAAAAAGGGCTGATAAAGCTTATAACGGAAAATAACATTTTTATACATTAACTAGCTGACCCGCGCAACTTCGTCTGTGCCAAATTGGTTATCACCGGTTCTTATTGTATTTTTCCAAACGTGAAAAATCTAAAACCCCATTGCATTGCCACCTACTGGCTCCGAGCATGCCGTATTATAGAATTTTTGCTTACTTCAATTGTATTTACCGTGATTTACTATTAATATTAAATATATATATTATGATTTCATTTTGAAATTATATATATATAATAGGTCTTTACCTATGAAATTGCCGTTCTGCAATACTGGCCATTTCAAATCAAAATAATTTTTGTTTGGCTAAGAATTCTAATTTCAAATTAATTTTTTTTTTTTCACTTTATTTTTGGCAATCAATCTTTCAGATTATTACTGCCATTGTCGAGTAATCAATAATATTACAAGCGTCGTGCGATCACTTCAATATTAAGCGTTGTGTGAGTCAATATTCTAAAAAGATGGTGGATCCCTTGTTAGAACCTTCCTGGGAGTTTTTGTGGCATCCCAGAATTTCATGCTCCGTGATATTATTTTCCATTCACTTCACTCATGCACAATAAACCAACAATATTACGTAAAACTCCACCAAATGTACAAAATATTGAGTCCTATAACACAAGATTATGAATAAAATATAAAATCCACTACATGACAGACTAAAACCCCGCCAAAAACTCCAAAATAGTGCTAAAATTAATTTTATTTTAAAAACATGGAATTATTTCTTCAAATGTAGTCATTTGTTTATTGATTAGTGTTACATTTTGATCGCATTTCAATCTTTTTTGTCATCATGGATACGTTAAAAATTTGAGTAATTATGGAATATGAGTACCGTCGTGGCAGCAACGCGGCACAAGCGGAACGCAACATCAACGACGTTTACGGAGCTAAAACCACAAACCAACGCATCACCAGTTATTGGTTTGCTCGCTTCCGTTCTGGGAATTTCGACCTGAAAAATGAACCTCGCGGTCGTCCGAAGACTTTGGTCGACAATGACGAATTAAAGGCGACTCTGGAAGCTGATGATACACAATCTACGGCTGAATTAGCAGCAACTTTCGAAGTTAGCGTCAAATGGGTGCCCCACGAACTCAATGATCGCCAGCGCGAAGTACGCGTCGAGACGTGCCTTGCATTGCTCAACAGACACACAAACGAAGGAATTTTGAACCGCATAGTTACCTGGGACGAAAAATTAATTCTGTTTGATAACCGTAAGTGCTCAGCAAATTGGTTGGATCCTGGTTCAGCACCTAAACAACGCCCTTAACGAAAACTTACCCCTAGAAAAGTGATGGTCACTGTTTGGTGGTCTAGTGCCGGTGTTATTCATCACAGCTTCTTACCAAACGGGGTGAGCATTATTGCAGATATGTACTGTGAAGAACTGTACACAATGATGGAGAAGCTGGCACACCTCCAACCAGCATTGATCAATCACTCGTCTCCGCTGCTCCTGCACGACAACGCGCGACCTCATACTGCACAGCAGACGGTCTCCAAGTTGCAAGAACTGGGATTGGAAGTTCTCCGTCACCCGCCCTACTCACCAGACCTTGCGCCTACAGACTACTTACTTTTTCCAGAATTTGGTTAACTCCTTGGCTGGAAAAAAATTCAATACCCGAGAGGCAGTACAAAATGCCTTTGAAAAATTTGTTGTCTCCCGTCCAGCTGATTTCTTTAAGAAGTGCATCAATAAACTACCACTGCGTTAGCAAAGATGCATTGACTGCATGGGTTCGATTAATACAAATAAAAATTGGTTGCCTGTAAAGTCGGTATACGGGCGAAAGTTTTACGTGACAACGACTTTGAGTGGTAAAATAATTAGGCGAGTGCCATGCCCGAGTGGAAGGGACGCGTGCCTCTCACTCGCTCTCATTGTGAGCGCATAACGTGAGCGGAGCGTAACGCAGTTTCTTGAAGTGTCACCCGGCAAACCAATTTATAAGACGTTGTCACGTCAAAAAATCGTTCATATTTTTTTATACAAAACGGCAATTTCATAAGTAAATACCTAAATATATATATTTTTACCAAAATGACAAGTGTATGGCACTGAGAGGTATTTTTTAACTGTGAAATAAATTTCAACATCAAATCAGTTGTACCGGAGATTAACCCCTAACATTCAAACTCACTAATTCTACCTCTTCATAATATAAGTATATATGATACATTAATAATATACCGAAACAACATATGGATTAATTGAGGCCAAATATTTACTTTAAAGTACGACCATGTAAATGTAATTGAATGATAACTAAACGTCAATCTGTCAGTGCCGTCAATATTTTTGAAAATCTTGATGTATTTTATTTTACTCATCACTAACTTTGAATACATTTCTTTTACTTTTCCGCACCATTCCTCGAACATTTTTATTCATATGAACCCTATTTATACAACAATTACTATAAAAAAATAGTCAAATACATGCAACGATACTTAAGTGATGCACTTTCATACATTTGGCAATTGATTTTTTATTGAAGTGAATTCTTATGGCACGATAGAGGAAAATTTGTGTTACATGTTAAACGTTAGGTAGATATAAATTTGTGTATGTGTAAGTATGTATGTCTGGCTGAAAGTAGTAGTATACAAAATAAGTAAATGTGTAGTTAGGTGTTTACATAATGCTATATAGTATGTAGATATTGATAAACATTTGTTTTTTTAAATTTAGACTTCTAGCTTTTCCCCGCGGCTTCGCTTGCGTTAAGCTAGATTAGATGTATCTCTCAAGGATAGTATAAGCGTTCTGAATGATACTATCCTATTTCCTTTTATTTGCCTCTAAGTATGTCCATACAAAATTTCATTATGATCAGTTGTATAATTAAGGCATTAAAGAATAAAAAGCTATTAATATTTGCCCTATTTACATTCTTATAAAATGGACTAGCTTCCGCCCGCGACTTCGTCTGCGTGGAATAATTTTCTTTGGGCTAACGCTAACAAGCAGCGGAATCTCTTAAAAGAATCCTGAATAAAATCGGCTGAGTGCCTTAGTAGTCCGGTGAAGCTGTAAAGGCCTAGTAAGGCCAATAGTGTAGTCAGTTTGAAAAAAAATCTTAAAAAAAAAAAATTGAAACATTCTTGCTCCGTTCCTATTGATCTTAACGTGATAATATATATAACCTTCCTTGATAAATAAAATATAGCACTGAAATAATATTTTAAATCAGACCAGTAGTTCCTGAGATTAGCGCCTTCAAGTAAATAAACTCTTCAGTTGTATAATATTTGTATAGAAACATAATTTTTTATATTAAAATAAAATAGAATCGCCTTCAACCCGCTAAGTACACCGACGTTCAACCAAAATATGGGTGTATTAACTTCTTGGCGAATTATTTTTAGGCGTAAATAATTACGATACGCCATTACTCGGGTCTAGATTCCATATAAAAGAGTTTTATGAAGATATATATCATTGGGAAATCTCGAAGAGTTCTTACCAAAAGTTCTCTTTCCCGCGGGATATTTAATCTATATTCCTTATTGTACTCAACTGGAAATTATTATTC
>JACEII010000012.1:2594553-2630683 GCA_014332785.1 Antheraea mylitta | reverse complement strand
ATTTGGATAAAGAGTAAGAGAGATAAAAACACTAAGTGTTCACATATAAATAAAATTGTTTCGTCTGAGCCAATAATAAAAAGTGAAAAAATTTGATGATTTTTACTAGAGATAGTTAATATTATGTAGGATCTCAAAGTAAATTAGTAAGGAGTACGTTTGTCCTGTACATGAAGAAATAATTATTCACGTTTGAGAGACAAAGAGAGAGAAAGAGCGAATCATATGCTTCGCTTTAATAGCGTGTAATTCTAACTTTAACCGATGTTTATATGAGCAAAAGAGACAACATGATGTTATTATTATTTTATTTTTGCTAGCCAATCTTCTAGCAGATTATTACTGTCATTGTCAAGTAGATAATGATATTACAAGTTTTTTACGATCATTTCAATTAACTAACAAGATGGCGGCCATCTTATTACGACTTTGTAGGGAGTTTTTGTGGAAAGTCAGAATCCATTCTCCTACATTTCTCATCCAATTCACTTGTGCACTATAACCAAACTATATTACGTAGAACACCACCTATATTACAAGATATAGAGGCACATAACACTTCCGATAAAAAATATATGGAGGGGCTGTTGAGGCGTGTATGCTTGGTACACATATGCGTCTCAACAACTCAAACATACATGAATAGTTAGTTAGGTTAGCTAAGATAGGTCGAGAGTTTGCATGTAACAGGCAACAGCCAAGCCGAGGTGTGCCGTGCACCCTTGAGCTAGTTGCCCAAATAAAATCGGCTGAGTGCCTTAAGCGCTCGCCTTAGTAGTTCGGTGAAGCTGTTAAGACCTTACTAGGTCAATAGCGTAGTCAGTTCGAAAGAAAAAAGGCACATAACACAAGATTATTAATAAAATATAAAGTCCACTACATGACATTCCAAGATCCCGCCAAAAACTCCAACTTGATGTTTTCATACAATTCATTCCCGAGTTTGTTTAAAACTGAATTAAGCTACGAACTCTTCTTTCTGGATTATAGCCTATAATTTTTATTTTAAAGAAAAAACTATCTTGCTCATTTCGCGTTCTTTCCGAACTGTGAACGAAGGCGAGTCATCGCATTCAAGTCTGTGACGTGCTGACTCATTTGTTGTCATCAACCATTTTTGTAAATAGAAGTGTATTCTTCGAGTAATAACGTTTTGTCGTTCCGTATTATGAGAATAAGATATCATTTTGTGTTTTGTAAACAATTTTTATACAAATTAGGTTTGTCACGTCTGCACTTTTAAATTGCATTTTAATGTGTAATGTAATAAGAGATATTTAATATGAAAAGAATGCACTTTGCTTATACTAACTTTAAAACTAAAAGATTCTAGTGTTCGAAGTATGAACTAATAGCATCGTAACTAAACCTGAACGAAGTCTGAACGAATAGTAGCTTCAGATCTGATTCAATGTAGGAGGTGTATCTCATGATCCCACGGTGGTGAAGAGAGCCCAAGTATGAGACTTGTTGCCTCATGTCGCTGTGATGCTGCAGGTGGACGATGTGTTGCAATGGTTGTATGTAAACTTTGAATAAATCACAGTTTAGCTGTTCCCGTGTGGTATGATGGTGTAACATACACAATTAACTTAATTCTTTATTTAATTATTTCCACTTTGATCGTGTGGTTATAAAAACACAGCCACTTTTTGAAGAATAAAATTATAAAAAAAATTAGAAATTCTTATTTATTAGATTTATTAGACCATTATCTATCTATATAGATAAAAATGAATCGCAAAATATGTTTCTAAGCGCGAAACTCGAAGACAGCTGAACCAATGTCAGTCATTTTTTATTTGATTTAACCCTAGAACTCTGAGGAAGGTTTTTATGGAGAGATAAATTGGAAAAATTACACGGAAAATCCTAAAAGTCAGTATTTTTTTTTTGTAATTGTGAACGCAACTTCAAATTGCTATTAGCAACTTGAACGCATTCGTAATTAAAATGCTTTTTTTTATCATTTTTGAGTGGATGCTTGTAATTTTATCTGTAATTTTATGCTGCAGTTTACTTTAAAAATTTCGTTTTGGTCAGTTTGTATTATGGTAGCGGTCCTATACGTATGTTGGTATATATCTACGAAAAAGGTAGGTTAAGAAAAAAATTAAGGTGAAACGAAGTTCACGGGGGCACCTAATTCAAAATAAAATACATCAAAACTATGTTCACGACGACACAAACGCAGAAGCCGTCTAGTAGAGAATAACACTGTGTGTATCAGTGTGTAATAATTGCCTATCAGAATGCCAAAGCCCTCGCATGAGAAGTTTTACTTCAAAGATTATTTTAAAACCCCGCCGTGAATCACTTACACCACACACCGGATTTGTCTCTTAGCTTATGTCCCGACACGTCGTAAAATATCCAAGAAACGGGTAAAGCTTCCTGTTTGTACATCTGTCATTATGTAACACGTTTGTCACTGTAGCACGGTTTCTGTGGACTCATGGTTTTATATATAACTAGCTTCTGCCCACGACTTTGTCCGCATGGAGTATTTACTTCGGGCTAACGCTAAAAAACCCCAATTTTGAAATATTCTTCATTCTCCGTCACTATTGGTTCCAGTGATTGTATATAGTATATAGTCTTCCTCGATAAATGAGCTATCTAATATTGAAAAAATTTTTCAAATCAGACCAGTAGTCCCAGAGATTAGCGCGTTCAAACAAACAATTGTTGCGTTTCATTCGGTATGTGAGAGTGCCGGAGGCCCACCTTTTCTCACCTTCCCCTCTCCTTTACCCTTTCCCCAACTCCCACCCTCCCAAAACATAGGCTGCCAACGCACTTACAACTCCTCAGGTGTTGCAAGAGTCTATGGACGGTGGTGATCACTTAATATCAGTTGATCCATCTGTTCGTTTTCCTGCTATGATATAAAAAATCTTTTTAGCTTTATAATATTATTGTATAAGTATAGATTAACTATCTATGTTTATTGTTTAAAAATTTGGGTCATACCAATTAATCCAGATACGATATGAGGTACCTTTTGGCTTCATAAGAGCCTAATGAACCACAAATAATACCCATAGCAAATTAAAATATAAATAAGGTAAGTGTTCCCATATTGACAATAAAATTTCCGAATATCCGTAACATTTACAACTATATAACCGGTTATTTTAAAAGTAGGGTTGCCCCTGTTCAGTTGTATTTACGCCAGTTAATTTTAATTTAAAATTGTTTTAACTTTTCAGAAACACCAAGTTACTAATAAATTATAGTTATACAGTTTACGTAAAACCCCGCCTAACTTGTTGACTGTAACTAACTGAACCGACCACGCGTTACTGTACCTTAGTTACTGAAAAAAAGATAAAAAAAAATTAAATTCTGGCCCCATCTATGAGATATCTATAACAATTGTCTCTACAGTTTTCTGTCAACAAATTAATTTTTTATCTGTTCGAGGCAACTTAAAATTAATATTAGTAATCGATATTAACAATTATTTAATTTTGTAATTAAAAAATATTGGACACATTATTCGAAATATATATTATCCTCACTCAATTTGGACCAAAATGTCAACATTCAAGAAGATCGGTTGAGTAGTTTGGAAGTTCATTATGGACAAACATCATGACACCGTATTTTTATATGTTTGTGTGTATTTTATCAGTTTGTGAGTTATTGCGGTTGTAGGGGGTAATATCTAGATTTACTAAACCGATTTTGAAAATTCTTTCACCAATAAAAAGCCACATTATTTGTGAATATTATAGGGTATATATCAACTCGAAAAATGAAAAGACTTTTTTGTAGTAGTTGAATTTGCAAAGTAGATCGAAGAAAAAACGGTCTTACGAACTGTTATACCTTCCCCTTTGTATGACAATATTGCAGTATAGATACTTTAATCCATGCACTCAGCATTTTATGCAGAAAGCTAATAATAACTTTAACAACAGAAGGGCAGTTCAATCTCGGCCCTCGTTTGAGGTACTCGGTTCTTTCGTCTCATTCTATTGTGTTTCTATTTACTAATTCTACCGAATCTTTAATTATATTTTAGAACAATTTAAATAGTTTTTTTTTTTAAACTTGAACTCCCGGACACCGGTTAACAGAACGCTACCTTAACGATGAGAGATATATGATTGAGTTCTAAAGAAAAATTGTAGAGCTTAATAATACCTACAAAAAATCAGCGACAGCATAAGCTTAATTATTTTTATTATCAAGGCGGGACAACGAATTTTTTTTCTTTCGAACTGACTACGCTATTAACTTAGCAAGGTCTTAACAGCTTCACCGGACTACGCATATTTCTAATGTATATTTGAACATTCAATAATAGTAATGTATGCCTTTTAATTTATAATCAATATTAGTTTGTTGCTAGAGCGACTCAATCGAACTAACTAGAACAATCAACTCTCAGATATATTTACTTCTGAAAGTAAAGCTAAAACCCGATAAAGTAGGGATAATTACTTGAAAATACCTTAAAATAAAAATTAATAATTATGACACTTAGGTTGGCAAACGTCTATAAACGTACAGTTATTTTTTATTACGACTAAAATCTGTACCAAATCATTTATTACTTATTCAGTTTCAATTTTTAAGTCTACTTTCATAATAATATTATGTTTATTGTTCGTGTCATATATACTTCTTCTTTTTCTTGTTTTGGCTCGGCAGAAGCACTTGCCAGTGTCAATGTTTTCTTTCAATGGATAGTACAATAATATTACAAGCCTCGAGTATTTATTTCAATATTCTAACAAGATGGTGGATCCCTTGTTAGAACCTTCCTGGGAGTTATTGTGGTATCTCAGAATTTCATGCTCCGTGGTATTATTTTCCATTCACTTCACTTATGCATTATAAACTAACTAAATTACGTAAAACACCACCAAATTTACAAAATATAGAGTCAAATAACACAAGATTATGAATAAAATATAAAATCCACTACATGACAGACTAAGATCCCGCCAAAAACTCCTTATATATACTTGTAAATAAAAAGTCCCTAATAATTGCCATACACATATATAGAAACCCCCTAAAATTCCCATCTCTCTTACTTACCCTCTATGTTTAGGGGGAAATCCTAAGTTGGGAATCCTGAAATATAGATGTCCCGAGTACACTCGTTTATGTATATATTTTTAAGACATTATTGATGAATATGTATATACTGAGTATTATTAATCTCTCACACACCAGCTTCAAGTCTTCGTTTACCTCAGTCTACGTCACATCTTGAGAATCTTCTTGCAATCAGCAATGTGAAAAATGTGCAACGAAGATCACATAGGCCATCAAGTACAACGTCAACAAAGGACCTAGATCATCTACACTTGGCGAAGGGACAGGAGTCATATCTCTAATGAGGTATTGAGCTAAAATTCCCAAGGCAGGTGGAAACGTGATCGACCTAGACAAACGAAAATTGGGCTTAGTTGGAGTGAGGTGAAGCGTCAAGCCACCGGTAGATCGAGATGGAGAAGCATTGTTTCTGCCCTCTGCCCCAACAGACTGGGGTCATAGGACACCAAAAGAGAGATAGAGAATATAATAAAGCACAGTCACACGCGCTTTTTTAGAATGTGTCGTATCCCACCAATACCAATATTTTGGAGATATTTTGTGAATTTAATATCGTTTTGCATTTTGTTCGGTTAGTGAAAGCACCGAAGTACCAACTCTCCTCCTCCCTTCACCCCACCCTCCCTTCTTCATCTCTTCCCTCTCCTCTACAACATTAGCTAGAAATGGGGCGTAAGGGGTGTCGAGTAACATCTTAAGACTTGAGACACCCAAGCCAACCTCACCTGCACGTGGTGCACCCTGCTGAATAACGAACGAAGCAATGGCGAAAGAGGGTTGGTAAGGTTTTACAGCCTGACTGGGTCGCAACCACCATGTATATGGCGATAAATCCCGTCATAGTGACTCGCTTCTGCGCGTCGCGTTTCGGGATCAGCCTGTGCATATCCAGTACCGGGTGACTTTCGTCATTATGGCCGGCATGACAGCGGCGACCGGCGATGGATAATCTGACTCTCGGTGATTGCCGATGTTTTTGGATTGTACTATGCTTAACATCAGGCATACTGAGGTCACTATGTCGTGCTTCAATTTAAAAATAAACGCACTTGCAACAACTTAACATCAGGTGACCAAACTATTTGTTGTTGTCATTGCTGTTGATTATCACACTTTAACAGTGAACTAAAGGTTTTATTAAATGTTCCCTCTCCATGTGGCTAATTATATCTTAAGTCTCACTTAAATAAGTTTAGATAATCTAACTTCAACAACATCAACCACTTCTAAGCAATCTTCGACTATATTGCCACCAAATATCTTCAATTATAATAAAGAAGTAAGGAAACCGAATATTGCAAGGTACAGCCCTATTTAATAAACAAAAGGGGCAAAGGTTTCGTTGCTGATTTATTAAACGCAAATTGTGGTAGCCGTGCAATAATAGCCGGAAGTGACGTCGTTTACCTCGCCCGGGGGTTACGTGCCGATGTAGGTAGAGTATTCGGACGTAGTAAATTAGCATAAGCCAACTTAAGGGTATGTATTATTAATGAATGTATCGTACATAGAGACTTCGAAGCTACATATGTGGATACTAAAAAGTACATTTCCGTTGTGATGTGGATGATAAATCGTATAAATAAAGAAGAGATTCGTATTGAGTACATTTCTTTTATATTTGTAGTTTAGTGTATTGTATAGGAAAAGACTTGAATACTTGTATCCACCACTGTAGGTGGTAGAGTCACGTTGAAGCTATAACTGGTTTTAGCATGAGTGGGTTGGCTCGTCTGTAGTTTGGTGAAGCTGTGAAGTCCTTGCAAGGCCAATAGTGTAGTCAGTTCGAAAAAAAAATCGGCTCGTCCGGGTAGTACCACACTCTCACAGAAAACCGACGTAAGGTAACAGTGCTTGTATTGTTGCGTTTCGTTCGGTCAGTGAGAGCACCGGAAGCCTTCCTCTCTCTCTGCCTCTCCATTCCGCCAAACACAGGCTGGCAGCGCACTTGCGACTATCTTGGTGTTGCTAATGTCTATGGGTGGTGGCGATCACTTAAGTGAGATATCAATCCGATGTACGCAGGTTCGAACCGCGGACTTATATCAACCAATTTTTCGGAATTCGCGTATGTTTACTAATTTTGAGACTGGTAATATTATCCGTTCACGGTGAAGGATAACATCGCGAGGAAATCTGAACCTGAGAAATGTTCTTGTAGTTCTATTGTAGGTGGAAAAACATAGAACTGTGGATTTCTCAAAGTTTGAAATTGCCAATACGTCGTGGAATGGCATGATGATGATCACGTCAATGTTTTCCTTTAGGAAGTGGCCTATAGCCCTGTTGTGGTACTCTTACAGGCTGATGATGATGACTTGGATTAAAACAATAATTAATAAGTTTTGTTTTTTTTATTGAAGCACGACAAAGTGACTGCACTATGCCTGTTGGTAAACATAGTACAATCCAAAAACAGTAGCGACCACCAAGAGACAGATTATCCATCGTCGGTCGCCGCTGTCATGCCGGCCATAATGACGTAAGTCAACCGGTACTGGATATGCACAGGCTGATCACGAAACGCGACGCGCAGAAGGGAGTCACTATGACGGGCTTTTCACCATGTACATGGTGGTTGCGACCCAGTCGGGCAGTAAAACCCTACCAACCCGCTATCGCCATTGCCTCGTTCGTTGATCAGCAGGGTGCACCACGTGCAGGTGAGGTTGGCTTGGGTGTCTCAAGTCTTAAGATTTTACTTGACACCCCTTATACCCTAAAAGTTTTTATGTTTACTGTTAAAGGAAACCCCCACTGAAGCCTACACGAAAGCGTATTCTAGGAAAGCATGTATTGCTCCAGTATGAGGTACAGATGCTCTCAGCCAGAAAAATTCTGCAGTTCTTAAGACTAGACAGGGAGCGTTAGTAATATGGGGCGATTACAATAGATCAGTACTAGTCGCAGTGATACAGGACTAAGGCCTGCATAGCCCCGTCTCCAGATTAAGAATAATACTGTTGCAGTTCTACGGGATATAATAGTTACATTATTTGAACACGGTAGATATTTAAATATGATTTAAGTAATTCTTTATGCATTTTATAGCTTCTTAGCTAATTGCCTCCCGCTTGATTGGACATAGAAAATGGCAAAGGATCAATTTAATCCAAAAACGAAGTAGCTATTAAAAAATATTTTGCATTAAATTGTCATAGTTCTATGCCGGTATTTAGTAGGATCAACATGAATGAGCCTCAGGAGAACTGTTGGTTGTTCATTTACGTCTCTCAGAAGCGAAGCAATGTCTATACAAAGTGTAGGTCAGAAACAGTGTCGCCAAACCTGAGGGGCTGGGGCGGGGCCCCCCATCTCTTCGTTGCACGGGTGAGGCTGACGAGGGGAGGCTGCTGGTCGTGTACCCAGTAGCCTCTCTATAGTAGGGCGAAGCCTGGCGTTCATTCGCCAGGCTGCCGCAAGGTCAGTATATCAGGTCAGTGAGCATACTCGAAGCCTGGCTGCCACTACCATGCGGCGGACGGTACACCGTGGGGTTTTAGTCCGTGCGAATCGGACATAACCTACCCTCTTCCCCGGGAGGGTAGCGTATCCGTTAGGGATTTCCCCACGTTAATAAAAAAAAGGTCAGAAACAGTGGTATAACTATACCATCTAAGTCTCGTATCAAGTTCATTGGATTATGGCCTAGTAAAAGTCGTCATATTGTTTTTTTATGTATTAGGAGGCAAACCAACAGGTGAGTTATCTAATGTTAAGTGATCACCACCGCCCATAGATACTAGCAACACCAAGAGAGTCACAAGTGCGTTACTAGCCTGTTTTTAGCGGGAGCGGGGAGGAGGAAGGAAAAGGGTGGAAGGTGGGACTCCAGCGTTCTCACTGTCCGAACGAAACGCAACAATGCAAGCACTGTTAATTCATGTCAGTTTTCTGTGGGTCGGGTAGTACTACCCTGGGCGAGCCGTACCAGTAATAGCTTCAGCGTGGCTCTACCACCTACGAAATTAATGTCAGTAAATCCAAGTTACGTAGTTTGTCTCGTCCCATAGAGTTTCTAAAATCAGAGTTTCAGAGAGACCGGAGACCTGTGGCATATTGCCATTGTGACCTTGTAGTTATGCTAATGATCAGAAACTAATATTAGTCGAGAATGAATTATTAGTGTGGCAAAATGTGTCGCGCTATGCTGTGTATAAATCCGAAAGCTGTTAGCTACCTGAAGAAATCAACATTACCTGACATAGATCATGTAGTAGCAAAACTCAGTATACACTTAACATCACATGAAAAAAACAACTAAAAACATTACCCGCGTCTAAATAATTCAATATTTCTCTCAGTAACGTACAATATTGGAAAGTTGAACTGAAATAAGACCCTGTCTAAGCTTGTTTCTCATAAAATTATTGTGATAATTCAAATACTCAAAAAGCTTATAGTACTAAATTATTCTTGCAACCATTTGACAACTTTTCAAGGCGTGTTTACTAGCTTGTTAATAATTTATATATGAATTTATAAACAGTTATGACTTTAATGTCAGTAGACTCGAAAATTATTATAAAATGTTTTATAAAACGCTTGTTTTTTTTTATAGAAAGGTAGAATATTTGAAAGAGTTCACTACTCTTCAGTAAGTACCCAATAATTATTTATACAAATAAATATCAAAATAATAGCTTTATACTAAACGAATATGAAACTCAGTACATATAATACATTTTAAAATTGTTTGTCGGTTTTATCCGGTAAATGGTCAATGGTTGCTTCAATTTTGATGAGGCTTTCACTAGCATATACCTAATATTATGACGAGTATCTTAATTTTATTTGAAAAAGATAAGGCCCGCTTAAATATAAATCTTTTATGGACGTAAAAAAATTAATGTCTCTATGTATATAGGATGAATAATTGTAATGTAATTTACCATTATACATAAAAAAACAATATGACGACTTTTACTAGGCCATAATCCAATGAACTTGATACGAGACTCAGATGGTATAGTTATACCACTGTTTCTGACCTTTTTTTTTATTAACGTGGGGAAATCCCTAACGGATACGCTACCCTCCCGGGGAAGAGGGTAGGTTGTGTCCGATTCGCACGGACTAAAACCCCACGGTGTACCGTCCGCCGCATGGTAGGGGCAGCCAGGCTTCGAGTATGCTCACTGACCTGATAAACTGCCCCTGCGGCAGCCTGGCGAATGAACGCCAGGTTTCGCCTTATACCATTTCACTGGTAACCACAAAAATCTTTAAAAAAAATCTAATAATTTAAACTAATGAAAAACTAGTAAAGTATTTCTAGTACCATATTTCCTTAAGCTTTAGGCTATATCGTATAAATATTAAGTTATTATTGTATTGCAACGCGGGCGAAGTCACAGGCGGTACCTAATTTCAAATGACAAGTTGATAGGTATAGCAAATAATCAAAAGGTATTTTATTGTTTCTAGAAACATTTGAAATCAGAATTCGCATTCAATTATCTCTCAATCGAGTGTTAAGAATTTATTTTGATAAAAAATACATAGAATATATATTTTTTATTCAGTGACTTAATAAAAATATAATCGAAATTGTGTAAATACTCTGCGTGTTGAAATATTTATACTGAAAATGTCATTAGAGAGATGAGATTGAAAAAAAATTGCGTAATATAACGAACGATAGTTCGCAGACATTATTTTACATATATTTTTTTTGCACGCGACTACGCTGGTATTCGTGGAGATTTGACTATCACTCGAAAGCGGAATTTCTTTTCTAAATAAAAGGTGCTATGTCCTTTTCTGTACTTCTGACAATCTGTATAAAAAATTTGATCACGACTTGAGTAGTTTATCTGAGAAAGCCTAAAAGAACAAACTCACATTACAAGCACTGTTACTACACGTCGGTTTACTATGAGGGTCGGTGTCGGGGTACTACCCCGGGCGAGTCGACCTGTTCATGCTGAAACCAGTTATAGCTTCAGCGTGGCTCTATAAAATCTAGATTTTCTAGTAGTTGTTAGACTAATCCACTATTCAGTTCAACAATATACAACTTATTAAAGAAAACGATAACTTTTTATAGATTTTTCATATAACAAAGCCTAAAGAAGAAATCCTTACGTACTTCAATTTATTTACATCGCCTCGTCAATTGCTATTCCAATTTAGTAAATACAAAGCGAGATAGTTCCATCAGAGTTTTATTATTTGTAAACTTGTCTCGAGATAGAAAGAATAACGTTGGTAATGCGAGAAATTTATTCATAAGGGTATTATCGGACGTTGCGCTCACGATGAATGACTTTGTATTAGAAGGTATTGCGTTAGCATTTGTATCGTATTGGACGCTGCTTCCGCAAACTTAGATGACTTAAGATGAATCTGATGACACGTTAATGTACACATTTGTTATTAGATTTTAAAATGAAACTACTTGGGGCATTTTAAGGAAAATATGCGTTACTCGTTTAAAGTAAGGTAGATTCTCGCGATGGATGACTTTATATCGTATTAGACACTGTTTCCGAAAACTTCGTTTCAGATGAATCTGATGTCACTTTGTTGTTGTACATATTTGTTATTAGATTTTAAATTGAAATTTCCTTTGGTACGTTAGGGAAAAAATTGCATTAAGTATTAAACGTAAAAGTATTACGTAAGTATGTGTGTCGTAGCGTACTTTATTTCCTGAAACTTATCCAGTTTTGATGAATCTAATAACATACAAATTTTTTTATTAGATTTTAAATTGACATTTCCTTTGACACGTTAGGGAAATATTTTCGTTGCGCGTTAAGGGGCACACCTAGTGTTTATTTTTATTGTAGCACGGCAAAATGACTGCACTATGACTGATGGTAAACACAGTACAATCTAAAAACAATAGCGACCACCGAGTGACACACTATCCATCGCCGGTCGCCACTATCATGCCGGCCTAGAAAAAACTGGATATGCACAGGCTGATCACGAAACGCGACGCGCAGAAGCAAATCACTATTACGGGCTTTTTCGCCATACACATGGTGGTTGCGACCCAGTTAGGCTGAAAAACCATACCACCCCGCTTTCGCCATTGCCTCGTTCGTTATTCAGCAGGGTGCACCACGTGCAGGTAAGGTTGGCTTGGGTGTCTCAAGTCTTATGATGTTATTCGACACCCCTTACACCCCCGAACGGATGTAGTGGATGATACACGAGCTGTGGATTTTTTTAGTTTTTTATACATGGAAAGTACTCTGTCCATTTCTATATCCCCTAGCAATGAGTGTGCAAAAGTTACTATATAACATACTAACGAATAGACAGACAAGAGAGCGAGTTCATTAATATTTTGTTCTTAGATATGTTTAAATTTGTAATATCAGATGAAACTGTGATCTAACATCAAAACCAAAACGTTAAAAATAAGGCAAAAAAATGTATAATAATTTTTAACGAATTTTTAATCATTACATAGTATAAAACAAAGTCCTCTACCGCGTCTGTCTGCCTGTTTATTCGCGATAAACTCAAAAACTACTCAACGGAATTTCATATGGCTTTCATCGGTGGATAAAGTGATTCAAGGTTTTAGTTTTTTTTTTATAATTACGGCGGAACAACGTCTGCTGGGCCCGCTAGTAATTGAATATATTATTGATAAATTGTATTTATTGTAAAACTTTATATATTTTTTACATTAGAACTTTATATTTTTATAACATAAAAACTCTATGTATGTAGTTATTTTCTACTTTTTAGTCTGGTTACCCAAAAAGCGTCTCTTTTAGTTTTTTTTTTTTTGCTATTTTTTTATTGTAATTACAATTTTGTCTCTACTTTTAATGCTTAAATACTTTACGGTCTCTTCTTCAACAATGGTCATTCGATAGTGACAATATATTTAATGTTATCTTCGTTCTAACAATTCTTTGTTTTAGGAACTAAACGAGTATCTGGGGAACAGCGTTTGTCGTTTTTTTACGATCTAAAGAGCTTATTTGTAACGGTAGACATTTTAAAGAGAGTTCATAGAACCTCAAGTCAACGAACTGTTATAGGGATCTTAAAAAATCCCTTTTAAAAAAAAGATTTATTTGATTAATTATATATTTATTATATAAATAAGAATTGTTCACATTATTTAACACTGAATTATAAGGATTTTGAGTGTTATGGACCGAGACTGGGAATGAATTACGACTGACTGGGTGGTAACGTGGAGCGTGTTAGGACTCGGGAAATGCTGACGCTAGGTATTGAGAAAGGTACTGGATAGGAAGGGGTAAGATCTGTGGTGTCGGAGAAAGGTCAGCATATAAGGGTACATGGTTAGGGTATAACAGAACGTCGATATAAGAGTAAATGGTATATTTGTCTGGTCTGTGATCAACTATCGCTGAAACAACTGTATCATTCGTACTTAGTAAACTAGTAAAAGTTTTTTAGAGAATAGTGTTACATTTTACTACAAAGTCCCAAAGATGAAGCCCCATGTCGAGCTGGTTTTAGTGTTAAAAGAGAGAGTGGATCAACATGTAAACGATGGTGATGTCTGGAATTGACTCATCTCTGTGCATTCACTAAAACTATTATAAGGTGTAATGCACTCTAAATATTACATATACAAGTTAAAAAGATGAACCAAAGAAAAAAAATTCAAAGCATTTCATGATAAAATATAGATAGCCAGTTACAGATCGAGAAAACAATGAGGATTAAATCTATTGTTGAAGTTTTGTTTCAAATTGCCAATTATTACTAAAGAAATGAAATAAATACCAAAAAAATATTTTACTTTCATATATTTCAGAAACCTCACAAGTCAAGTGATTTTTAGGCACTAAAAACAAGAAAAATATATTTAAAAAAAAATCATTAAAACATTTCATTATTACTTGAACTTTCTGCATGTTAATAAGAGTACCTGAGCGACTGAGCCTACCTCGGTTCTTTAAAAAATATTTTAAATTTAAAATAAACTGTTAGGTTTGCCTTATAAAATTAATATTTTTGTACAAAAAAATATATACATATATACATATATATATCTTCTGCTGTCACTCGGGTTCGAACTAGGATTACACGGATTTTCGAAGAAATCGATTTCCATTTGAACTAATCTTGTTTTGACAACGGCAGCGAAATATCTCAGTTAAAAAAGTTTTCTATTAATAAAATCTAGCCAGATCGATTTGTCGTCCCCGAAACTACCTACATACTAAGTTTCACCGAAATAGATGACGCCGTTTCCGAGATCTTGAATATATACAAATATAAAAATACATAAGAATTGCTCGTTTAAAGGTATAAAGAAAAAGCTAGTTCAAAACAATTTTATATATCAAAACTAAAAAGAATATAAATCTAACGTATCTATACTTAATAGAGTTTTGTGAAAAAAAAATGTTGCAAGTGACTAGAAATCATTGCATAGTATAAAACAAAGTTCCTACTGCGTCTGTCTGTCTCTTCGCAATAAACTAGTAAACGGATTTTCATGCGATTTCACCAATGGATAAAGTGATTAATGAGGGACGTTGTGGTGTACGATTTGTCAAGTTTTTGTTAAGAGTGGGACAATGTCTGCGGGGCCCGCCAGTAAGTAATAACATACATTTCAATTAGTCTGTCTGTCTGTTTGTTTAATTATTTCTTTGAACACGCATCACTACTACGTTCAAGATAAAACTCAATTATAAAGCATATCCTCGAGTAACATTTATTCTTTGTTTCATTAGAATCGATTTGCTCTATCAAAAGTTATTGTAATTTTAATGACGACACGATTTAAGGACGCCAAAAAATTAAAGAAGTAAATGAATTTAATTCATACACAATAAGTCGCGGGCACAGCTAGTTTAGTATAAAGTAATTGTAATCTTTAAATATTATAAATCTTTATATTAAAGTGCATTTTTTATAAGTCGCGGACGTGTCCCACATCATTAGTACAGAAAGCATAAATATAACGTTATATTAAAATAGCGCTTACTATATACACTGTCGGCCGAGAAAGGAGAACATGAAAAAAATTATTTCGATAAAAAATTATAGTGATATACAAGTCGTACCATCGGCATCAGAATGAAACTCATGAATAATTGAGTGGACGGAAGGACGGGCATAAGTCACGAATCGGACGTGGCAACCGAACACTACTTCTTGGACGGATGCGCCAATAATATACTGCGTTCCTTTTTTTTTCAACTCACATGGGTGAAATCTATAGTACGTTTTCAGCCTTATCTTATCCTTAGCCAAACTTACATTCGTAAGTATACAGTAGTTACTCAGCGCAATCTTAGGTTTCGAATACGTAGTCTAATTACTCTAAGTTTTGTATCAATAACGCGTCCAGTCTATAAAATGTATTTAATTGTAAATAATAAACTGAACCATGTACGTTGATAGAAAGAATATCGAGAAAACGAAAGAACAAGTCAACTCAGGGTATCTAGTCTTATATCTAGAGTCTCTAAGTAGCCTTGTAAGCAAGAGAGCGGTATTCAATAAAAGCGGATGCATATCTTAAGAACCATTTTAATATATTCAGATATAATTGTATATCAAAAAAATAATTTATTACCGCCGCCATTTCCCGTTTACATACAGTCAAATATTTCTCTGTTATAAATGATTTACACAATACACTTTTTTTTTTTTAACTTTATTTTCGGCAATCAATCTTTCAGATTATTACTGCCATTGTCGAGTAATCAATAATATTACAAGCATCGTAGGATCATTACAATATCAA
Source organism: Antheraea mylitta (assembly GCA_014332785.1). NCBI lineage: Eukaryota > Metazoa > Arthropoda > Insecta > Lepidoptera > Saturniidae > Antheraea > Antheraea mylitta. The sequence goes on along the minus strand of JACEII010000012.1, from coordinate 2,614,899 downwards.
GCGTCGTATCAATCAATATTCTAACAAGATGGTGGATCTCTTGTTAGAACCCTCCAGGGAGTTTTTGTGGCACCTCAGAATTTCATGCTCCGTGGTATTATTTTCCATTCACTTCACCTATGCACAATAAACTAACCATATTACATAAAACACCACCAACTTTACACAATATAGAGTCAAGAAACACAAGATTATGAATAAAATATAAAATCCACTACATGACAGACTGAAATCCCGCCAAAAACTCTGACAATACACTTTCTATTAATATCTTTATTAGAAGCCGTTAGTATCAGTCTACATTACATTGACAGCTAGTGTTGCGAGTATCAAAACCCTTAATTACTACTTATACTACATTATTTATTACTATAACGTTCTCCTAGTTTGACGTGACAATTTTTCAATAAAATTTGCTTCATTTAAAGCAGAAATATCATGACATAAAGCTTTGAACGCATAACTTAAATAGTTAAAATAATGTAGTTTAAAAAAACAAAAACAGTGTTTACGGAAATTTTGTCGACCGATACCTTTTCGACCAACACGACCACAATGAACGAAACGACAAAGACAACGACTTAGACAACGATCAGATAAGAGGACAATTGTATATTTGGGGGCACCTGGCTAATTGAATAATGTCCCGCGGTGTAGCCATCTCTGTCCCCCTTGGGGGGGGGGGGGGACGAGGTAACTGTTCAGTGCGTCTGCACTTTTCAGTGGTGGGTGGGTTTTCAGCACTTTCTGCAGTTTGTTGTCTGTTGTTTTGTGGTGTCTTTATGTGTGCTTTTTCGGGTTTTTCCGATTTATTAGTCACTCTCCTCGGTGGTGACTAGGTCTCTGGGAGACGGTTTTGTCCGTTTATCAGGAGGGCGTGCGTGTAAGGGAACAATCCCCTTAATGAAGGGGAAGCTTGTCACATCGGCCCGACGGAACATAGCTGACGTCGTTCTCGTTATAAAGGCGTCCAGATCCTCCCATCTGAGGTCTCTTCGTATGACGTCATTCCTGACGTAACGAGGTGCTCCCACGATTGTCCTCAGGCTCATGCGTTCTTGAGCGCGTAGGCGTTCTCTTTGGGTGTTGGATAAATAAGCGTACCATGCCGGTGCCGCATATGTTAGTCTTGACCTTATATACGTCTTGTATATAGCTAGCTTTGTTCGAAGGGGTAATCTGGAGGCTAGAATAAGTCGGAGTTTTTCTCTCGTGGCTTTTACACGCCTCACAACGTGATCGACGTGGTTGACAAAGCTCATCAAAGCATCTAAGTGAACTCCCAGGTATTTGGCTTGCCTCAGCCATGGCACGCTTGTACCTTGAATGAGTAATGGCGGCGGACACGGGTGTGTTCCCGTGATGAACGCCTGTGTTTTGGCGACATTGACCGTCACTCTCCACCGATCTAGCCAGTCGGACAGAGCCGCCAGGGTTGATCGCAGTATGTCTGCGGTGTATTTTTTGTTTGCTGAGAACGCAAAATACGCCGCATCGTCCGCGAATAACGCAAGCTCTGCCCGGCCGACCCGGGGAATGTCGTCAGTATATCGCGCATATAACACAGGCGACAGGCAACTGCCCTGGGGTACCCCAGCGCGTATTAGGCGTTCCGTAGAGGATACCCCCTCGACCGCCACTACTATCCGGCGGTTTTCAAGGTATGACGCTATCAGGCAAATTGTTTTCCTGGGTATGGAAGACGTTGACAGCTTGTACAGTAAGCCCTCATGCCATACGCTATCGAACGCCTTTTCCATATCTAGGAAAATTGCTGAGAAATATTGGTTTCTGTTTGCGCTATCGGACATTCTGTGTATTACTCTGGTTAGCTGGAGCGTTGTGGAGTGTTGCGGACGAAAGCCAAATTGCTCGTCGCGTGGCTCTAGGTGTGCTGTCAGCTGTTTCAGTAGGAGCTTTTCGAATATTTTGGAGACTGTACACAACAAAGTGATTGGTCGATAGCTACCGGATTTTCTGGTGTCTTTGCCTGGCTTGGGAATCATTACGACTCGTCCGGTTTTCCATTTTGAAGGGAAGTGTCCCGTGCGCAGTATGCCGTTGTACAGGCGCGCCAAAGCGGCGACGGTCTTAGCCGGCAAGTGGCGCAGCGCTGAGTTTGGAATACGGTCCGCGCCCGGGGCTTTCCTTGTTTTTAGCGTCCGAATCGTCCTGAACACGTGCGTCGGGGAGACGAATGCCGTCTCGTCGCTCCTTCGAGATGGATCTTCATCAAGAATCGATTTAACGTGGTTTACGACCATGTCGTTATGTTCGTTATTGACGATCGGATTTGGTGAGAATTGTTTCTCGAGGTGATCCGCGAATATCTCGGCTCGATCGACTGCTCGAAAGCGGAGATTCCCTTGTGCGTCAAATAGCGGTTTAGTTGGAGGCTTCTCAGTGGATAATTGTTTACATAGACGGTGGATAGAGGGCATATCCCCGTCTATGGTATCCAGATGACGATCCCACGACTCTGCTGCGTGGTCGTCAAGTGCGCACTTGACACGCTCAGCTAGGCTGTTAAGCCTAGTTTTCTGCATTGGGCATCTCGTTCTCATCCACAGGCGGCGCAGCGATCTCTTCTCAGCTATTAGTGAACTAATAAATGCCGGTAGTGGGCGTCTACCACCCACGCGGCTTGTTTGCGACGTTGTAGTGGTCGTAGCTGATTGAAGAGCGCCGCTTATGCTGCTACAGAGATGGTTTGCAAAGTTCTCTACATATTCGGCCGACGAGGCGGGAATCGACCGAGTATTGCTGTAGAACTCCGCTTGGAATTTTGTCCAATCGACTCTCGATAGCTTCCGAGGGAATTGAATGCAGACCGGCTCCAATTGGTATCTTAGGAGTACCGGGCGGTGGTCCGACGGGAGGTCCGGCATTACCTCTTGGGTCGGAGAAGCATTTAGGCCCTTGTGTATGATAATATCGAGCACATCTTCAGATGAGTGGCCGTAGTACGTAGGCTGATCGGGACCCTCCACGTTATAGTCGTGGGCCACCGAGTCTTCGTACAGTAATCTTCCCTGTGGGCAGGTTCGCGATGCATTCCACCATATGCTTTTCGAGCTCAAGTCCCCTGCAATTATGGTCGGGCAGTCATCTCTTAATAAGTTGCGCAGCTCTACTAACCCCCACGCATAATTAGGAGGTTTGTAGGCGGCAAACACTCTTAATTTTCGGTTGCCTGTTGAAATGAGGATTCCGAGTGCGTAGAAGGATCTCAAGTTGGTAGGTGGGATCGATTGGTGGACGATTCTGCGTTTGACGAGGACGGCCAGGCCCCTCATCGCCTTCCCTGTCTCGCCTCGTTCGTCCTGTCTATATGTTATATAGCCCGATATTTCAAATTTGTCGCCTTCTTTTAGGTGCGTCTCCGATATTAGCATTATATCGACGCTATTTTGCTTGAGGAAGTGGTCGACCATTCTCCTCTTCCCCTTCAGCGTCTGCGCGTTCCAGTGGGCTATAAGGAGTGTGTTAGCCATTGAATTGGTGGTCTGTTTGAAGCAGCGCTCTGAGGCATGCGTCTCGGTATTCTGTTCGTGCTATACCGAGTCGTATCAAGAAATCCTCTGTAGAGAGAGTTGAGTTTGCTCTCATCGGTCCGGGTAATTTTGAAGTTATTTCCGGTGCCGAAGTGGGGCGGTTGCGGGGGCGGGCTTCTTGCTCGCCTTCCTCTTCCTCTTAGGTCTCGAGGTGGACGCTTTGTTCCTCTGTGGAGCGTCATTAGCTGGGGCCAGAATAATGTCCGATCGACAGCTGTATGTCATTAAAAGACAGCGACCTTATAAAAGCGCGAGCTAACTATACTGTGGCGCCATCTCTTAACGACAAACTAAAACACGTTACATAATTATCTCGAACAAACAGTATTATATCTGTGTAAGTAATACTAAAATCTTTCTGTCTTTATAATATCATAAATGTGGATGTAGATTTGTATATAACGCTTCCAAGACTTAACTACTAAACTGATCATAATGAAAATTTGGATAAACGTCCTGAGGAGTACAGAAAAGGGGATAACATCAATTTCAAAATGTTCCCGAGAGGTGGATCAAAAGTAAATTTATGCGAACATAGCCGCGAGCAAAAGCAGTTATTACAAATACGAATGCGAGTTTGTTTATTTGTCACACTTTCATACCTTATTTATCCAACCAATAATCAAATTTTCTACTCTGGTATTTACAATTATAGAAGAGAAAAAGTGTAAAATTCGTTTAGCAGTTAGTAAACTAGAACATATATACTTATATAATAAATTTGCAAATTTCTATTCTTTTACTTTTATAGACTTTTTTCAATCACTGACATATAATCATGTCGTTTTTAAAAACAAAAATTATAAAGTACAAAGAAGTTTTTAACAAAATGGTATGCAGTTTCAGTAAAAAAAAGTATTACTGTTCCTAAGAAATTGCTTAAATCCACATTAAGTTGAGGTAAATCGTGAGAAATAGCTAGTTTTATATCTTTAAAATTGTATATATACAATTTTAGGGACATATAAATATTACTACTACATTGCCAATTGGTTCAGTTTCCAACAAGACTGCGGTAACACTATCGGTTAAACGCATTCCAAACACTCCACAAAAGGGGTAGTGATACTCTACAACCGGGAAATACCGGTTTCCGACCTCCTTGTAGTCCCTTATTTCGTATTCCGTCTGTGGGTCCGACGCGGCGTGTTCACCGCGCGCCCCCACAAAGATTGGTTATGCGTACTTACATTATTATGCCCGCATTTGTAACGGTCGTGACTATTCGATTTATTATTTTTCTGTTTTGTTCATTTTCTTTGCACTCACTTGTTATTTTTTGAAAACAGTAGTTCTGTACTGCAGAGAGGGAAAACTTTTAAATAGAAATACTTGTAGATTGATGGTTGTTTATTTGTTTGATATACACTAGTTGGAGTTCTTATTGAAATGGTTTTGTTGTTAGGGTATTTTAATTTAACTCTTTTTACAGACCTTAGGTTCTCTCTCTTAAATTTTATAATCACTTCATAGACTTCTATGGAATAGCATAATGACATGTCCCCTTAATTAAAACTCTTAAAGTCATTGAATAGTTTGCGTGCGGCTTCACTTGAGTCAGTTTGATTCCTTTCGGTATAGTGCTTTTTCTTGATGAAAGGTATTTATGTTCTATTTTGTACCCCTGGCAATGTGTATACATTCTTTTTTATAATAATAATTTGAGTAGTTGAGATGTGTAAGCTCAAGAAACAAACAAACTGACGAATACATTTATAATGTTAGTAATGATTCGTTTAACCAAATGTTGTTTGTTTTTTTTTTTGTTATTCTATTAACTGATTTAATTTGACTAATAAATAGTTTTTCTTTAAAATATCTAATATTTTATTAATATTAGTATTGCACAAAAATAAATAAATATTATACTATGCGACAAACAAGGATATATCTACTGACTCCATCTTAAGGACCTCTCCTAAAGCAGCTAATAATTTCTTCAACAATGAAACTCATCCTCATATATTGACAGTAAACAACCGAATTGAAGAGCCAAACAAATAATATAAGGGATTTATTTTAACCTAATATCGTGTGGCCCTTGACAATAGGCTAGGAGTCAGGAACCTTTGTAATAAATATACCGATCCATGCTTTGTTAGTTTGCTTTGAAAGAACTGATTGCAGCATTCAGACTTCAATAGAATCATATACTAACAAGTACCTTTTCATGATAGGAAAATAAATATCCGCTTTGTGAAATATGTCTTGCTACTAGTAATTTTTGTCATAAAAATGTGAAAATATTTCGCAGAAAATATCTTCGTAGTTCAGAAATCATTCACGAAATTATTATTTTAGCAAGACGTATATATAAAGCGGGTCAAATAATGTGTGTTTGTTCCTAGGATTCGCAAGTGTAAATAGTAATTTTAAATCTTTATAATTATTAGCGGACAAGGTAAGCAAAGGTTTTTCCATCTTTAAAGAGATATAAGATAGGAATATAAACAAAATTGTATGTTAAGAGGAGCTGAGAAGCAAAAAATAATGAGGTTGTTTGTTAATTGTGACAATAATTTAAAAAAATGGCCGGTAAATGAAAAAGTCTATATCTTAACGGCAGTACTATCCGAAATACCCCACGAGCATTAAACAACCATCTACATAGGTAAATTCGTATAGGAGAAGCAGTAATGCAAACTCACGTAAACCGTTATTTTTATATAAAATTATTTTCATGGAGATAAATAAATATCTAACTTTGTAACACATTTTTTATTCGTTTTTCTTCTACTAGTAAAACAAAACGTAGGTCATTTATGCATTTACATTACAATCACACATTTAGCATTACATAAATTACTTGCCATTCTGTAATATAACACACTCTTAGCTAGGGGCCTAAAATGAAACTACACAAGGTACTTGAACCTAATATAACCTAACTACAAATAAGTGGTAGTTATTGCTACTTTCATAAAATTATGATATAATCGTATGGAAGTGGTTAGATATATGTTTGTCATTTCTTTTTCCAACGAATAACAATGGATCTAATAACTTTTATAGCTTCACAAGGCCTGGTACCGAATGCAGAAGGTACTAGCGTAAAGGAACCATATTAGCGGAACATCAATTTAAGCTGGTACTATGCGTGCAAATGCTAGAAATTTAAAACGATACATACTGACGTACATATATGTAACGCATACATAATGCTGTATCTATATAGATAAACGATAGATATCTATCGTAGTGCGCGTATCATCTCTAGGTGGTAGAGCGAAGCTATAAACGATTTCAACATGAATGACTCAGCTCGTTCGGAGTAGTACTACCCTTTCATAGAAAACCGACGTGAAGTAACAGTGCTTTCATTGTTGCGTTTCGTTCGGTCAGTAAGAGCGCCGTAGGCCCACCTCCCCCTCTCCCTTCCGTCCCCATCCCACCAACACAGACTGGCATTGCACTTGTAACTTCAACTATAAGCCTTGGTGTTGCTAGTGTCTATGGACGGCGGTGATCACTTAACAGCAGGTGACCCACCTATTCGTTTGCCTCCTATGATATAAAAATGAAATATTGCATACATTTTGATAATTCTTTTTTATTTCTCGTTAGACTCTTAGTACCTATCCAAAAAAGATTATCAACAAACCTTAATTTCATATATATTTATGTCATTTTTAAGATATTGCAATTTTTACTATCACTACGCATGGCCCAATGTGTATTTTCCTGCAATGTTGAAGTTCCGACAAACGGTGTAATACTTGCATTTCCCACTGCACATAATATATATTGCTTAAAGTAACAAAGGATACAGAAAAAGTCGAGATTATCAGCTTAATACCAATGATATTGATATTTCTAATATCATTGCTTAATACATGTTTAAGAGCTTTGAGCTCATTACTATAAGAGTCTAGATTGCCACGGACAGTGTAATAATACTCGGAGTGCGTAAAATATATAGACACGCGATATTTCATTTGTTTGTTCAATTGTTTGAACAACATTCTATTTATAATATTACAAAAGTTTCAGCCAGTCTTCTGTCAGTCTGTCCTTTGTTACTTTAAACAGGAAGACATACTCGGTCTACAAATCTAATCAGTTTAAAAATAAAAATAATATAACTAAGTTATTCAAAAAAGAGAGAAAACAGATCCCCTTACATAACCTATTGTATTATATTCCAAAGAACTGAAACATTTCAAATTGGAGCATAATGAATCGCTTGTTATTATCTAAATTACCCCATAACAAGTTTAAGTGGTACCAATCAAGTCACCCCTTTCGTGAATCAACGTAAGGCCCGAAGGTGTAAACAATATAATACGGCTGTCGGAAATTCTTACTGTAATATGCAAATCACTCCCAATAATACCATTTACATTAATTTTTTGATTTTATCTCTAGCAGTTTTAGTTTAACGTGCACCGTTATAACTATTTGTAACTACTAATCCCTTAGACCCGTGGAAATAGCGTTTTCAGTGATAGAATACATACAGAGACAAAACTGGAAGTAAGTCATTATTACTGAGTTTTCACATTCACAACTTAGGCTTCTCTTAGTCCAGTTCTACATTCGTCATATGTATATATAGCCCATTAAAGTCAATTGGTAACTAATTATTCTTTTATCTCCTTATAGCAAGCGTTCCCAAATTCTTTCAGTTCAGGACACTTTTGAGCATTTAGTAATTTGGGACACTAGTCAATACAATGACTCTAATGAGGCATAAGGACATAAGTAAAAAGAGCTTGCCAATTAAATCTCTTAATTTGAAACTCACTTACAAATATAGCATATTCGCCACCAGTTACGGTTTCAGTCTTAAGGCATTTTAAAAATAAAAAAAGAGAAAACGCGCTTTGTACCTACTACTTCTAAGGTACCACGGTGCACACTTTATAGCGCTTACCTTTATTCACCACCCATGTGACGTTTGTAAGATTTTTAACTCATGTGCAAAATATCATGCTTCATTTTAAGATGCCTAAGATTCATATTTTGCCTGCAAAACATAAGTACTCGCACTCCTGTGATCTGGTGCGGAGTGGTTGGGAATATGTGTTGGCACAGGAATCGCTTCAACTCAATCCTCAAAAGGAGTAATCTATTATTATGTCTGCTGTCATGAATGTAGTTTTTATGAGGTTCCCCAACTGCATGTAAACATACTTAAATGTTACTTTGCACATCTGCATTGAACATCGATTAGCTATTATCAATTTTTACTGCGATAAAAACGGCAAAAATCTACAAAAAGAAACCAATCGATTCCAGATAGAATTGCAAAATAACATTCAATTTTTTTTTATCGAAGCACGACATAGTGACTGCACTATGCATGATGTTAAGCATAGTACAATCCAAAAACATCGGCAACCACCGAGAGACAGATTATTCATCGCCGGTCACCGCTGTCATGCCGGCCATAATGACGAAAGTCACCCGGTACTGGATATGCACAGGCTGATCCCGAAACGCGACGCGCAGAAGCGAGTCACTATGACGGGCTATGACCATATGCATGGTGGTTGCGACCTAGTCGGGCTGTAAAACCCTACCACCCCGCTTTCGCCATTGCCTCGTTCGTTATTCAGCAGGGTGCACCACGTGCAGGTGAGAATGGCTTGGGTGTCTCAAGTCTTAAGATGTTACTCGACACCCCTTACACCCCAAGGGTGTTATGGGTTACCTGAGTAATACCTTCATCATTGCATGTCTATCGATTACTTTGTAATATTTAAAGAAGAAAACATCCGTTCAAGGTGAGAATTGTAAATTAACTTGAAGAATTTCATTAAATATATATACGATTATCTGTTCTAATCAGCCGCATTGTTTAATTTAATAATAATTCATTTAAAATTGTGTTCAAAAAACCATTAGATGACCGAAATTGATTTTTTCGCTTATCGTAATTCGAATAAATTACGAAGCCCAAAGCTTTTTAGAGCTCTCCTCGAAAATATTCAAATGACTTCCGACATTATACCATTAAAAAAACATCTTTTTTTGTTGTTTATTTAATCAACTTACGTCGGCGGAGTTTCCTCAGGTTGCAAAATTAGAAAAGTTCCGTCCCGTTCCAGTGGCGTAATATTGTACCTCTAGTGAAGTAAGTATTAGGCAAGTGCTTAAATATTAAATTTGTTTATTAAGACGTGAACTTGTTTCATTACTTGTTGCTTTTTGACGTTAGAGAGAGTTACGATGTCGTCAAAATTGGGTAATTTGTAATGCTTCTGATAGATTTATTGACATCGATTCAAAGTTATTAACAGTTTGTTTTCTACAGTTTTATGAATCTTGGTGTTTTCGACAAATTAAGTATATTTTTATCTCCATAAGTATATACTCGATAACGATAGTGATAATCTAGTTGTCGTTGTTATTATCTGCTAGTTAACTGATCTTGTAGTAGTGTAGTAGTAGTATCCGGTGTTCCACAGGGGTCAGTCCTGGGCCCCCTTTTGTGGAACATCGGATACGATTGGGTGTTGCGCGGTGCGCTCCTCCGAGGCTTCAGTGTTACCTGCTACGCTGATGACACATTAGTGTTAGCCCGGGGGAAGACGCACCGCGCGGCCGCGATCCTTGCTACGGCAGGAGTCGCTCAAGTCGTCAGTAGGATCCGGCAGCTGGGACTGCAGGTGGCGCTCAACAAGACCGAGTCCCTGGTCTTTCATGGCCCTCGGAATGCGCCACCTAGACGGTCCCAGATCGTCGTGGGAGGCGTGTCCATCGGCGTCGGGTCGAGGTTAAAATACCTCGGCCTGCTACTCGACAGTCGATGGACGTTCGAGGAACACTTCCGGCAGCTGGCCCCCCGTTTAATGGGCACAGCGGGCGCGCTTGCCCGTCTAATGCCCAACTTGGGGGGGCCCAATTCCATCTGCCGGAAGTTGTACCTAGGGATCGTGCGGTCAATGGCCCTGTACGGGGCCCCCGTGTGGGCTGACGGCCTGACAGCCACCAGCATCGCCCACCTGCGCAAATCGCACATGGCGATGGCCGTCAGAGCCATACGTAGATACCGCACGATCTCATACGAGGCGGCCTCCCTATTAGCCGGATCCCCACCCTGGGACCTGGTAGCGAAAGCCCACGCGTCCCTTTACCAACTACGCGTGGAGGCGCTGGAGCGGGAACAACGACTCGTGCCTCGGGAAATCGAGGCACTGAGGTCACAGCTTCACCAGGTCCTAGTGGTTGACGAGTGGCGACGACGACTTGAGCGGCCGAGCTCGGGCGTGGCAATTATCGAAGCCGTTCGGCCGGTCATGGTCGAATGGCTCACCAGGCGGAGTGGCACCCTAAGCTTCCGGCTGACGCAGGTGCTCTCGGGGCACGGTTGCTTCGGGAGTTACCTGTGTCGCATAGGCCGGGAGCCAGTTGCAGGGTGCCATCACTGTGACTGCGCTACAGACAACGCGCAGCACACGCTAGAGGTTTGTCCCGCCTGGGATGTGCCACGTCGTGAGCTCGTCGCGGCCATAGGCCCGGATCTCTCGCTCTCGTCTGTCGTCTTTAAGATGGTTGAGAGCGAGACCGGGTGGAACTCCGTTGCCTCATTCTGCGAGGCAGTTATGCTCGCTAAGGAGGCGGCGGAGAGGGAGAGAGAGCAGACCACCAGGCTCCTCTCCCGCGGCCGACGAACACGGCGGCGACGGGTCGGAGACGATCTGAGGCCGCCGTAAAGGGCCTGCGGGCGACGTGACGCGGGCACGTCCGTCGCCCAGCACTATAGCAGGCCCCGCAGTGGAGTCGCATTGTGCCGTGTGACTCCCACAGTTCGTCGTGGGGGGGTTTAACACCCGCCCCTCCCTGAGGGTTCTTCCATCTTGACCCCTCAGGCTGAAGAAGGGGCCTCTTATGAGGGGCCGACACTGCCCGGTGAGCAGAGGTAGTGCCGTAGGCAGTTCCTGCTCTCCGGCCAACAGGTGTAAGGAGGCACCATGGGGTTTTAGTCCGTGCAAGTCGGACATACCCCACCCTAGCTGCCCGGCCAGGGTGGGAATCCGAAGGGATTTCCCCAAGTAAAAAAAAAAAAAAAAAAGTTAACTGATCTTAGTAATCCAATAAACTATACTAGAAAAGCGCATCAAAGTTTTCATACATTTTGGCTGTGTTTTATTAGGATATCAGCCACAAAAACACGTGTTTTATGAAGATTTCAAGATATATTTTACCGTTTTAAAGACACAGTCATGTATATTAGAACGGCTAACATTAGTTTAAATGCAATTAAAGACGTTTATGTTGATTAATTTTAATCGATACAATAATGAAAATCAACAAGTAGATAATGTGTCGTTAAAATTCACATACTATGTATCTGTAAACTTATGTAAACTATTGGCATAACCTTATTCATAAGAGAAAGCGTCGGACTAGTTATTACGTCAATTTATTGTAAAGTGATAATTTCACACCGCAGTAAATATATAAATCTATATTTTTGATATTGCACAGTGTTATTATGAAATAATGATTTTCTGCTCCTGCAGATAATAACATTGTTAATTGAGTTTGAAATGTAATCTAATAGCTAAAACCATTTGTGCATAAGAATACAACTTAGAAAATTCTTATATCTAATCTTAAATAGATCATATAGATTTGGTACAATTTCTTATGCTCAGATTTCGAATAGACCGTAATTTATGCATAAGCTTTCTCCAACGTATCTCTGAAATTCGGTCAACGTTCAGTAATACACAAGATCATGGAACTATATAGGTATTAATATTATCTTGTAAATTCTATTTACTTTCCATGCGTCTTATTATTTTTGATGTTGCAGGATTTAACAAACCTTCAGGTGAAATAAAAAACATGAGGTGTATTGTCAAACAACTTAACCTAGAGTCACATATATTGATAAAATAAACTTTTCTAAATATGTTATTGATTTCACGTTGATTTCCACATTAGGCTAGTGTCTTTTGGATTACTATTTAGAGAGCTTTGTCTATCCATCTAACAGTCTATACATGTAGCTATACACATTAAAATTACTTTAGCTTATAGCTATTTATAATTATCATGCTCTTAGAAAAAGCAGGACTTGAATGAACGCATCTTTTGCATATAAAAGGTGATACAGTGTCAGTCCTAAATTTTTGCTCCTTTTGGGTTCATACCGTACTGATTAATACTAGCTGGGGAAAACATATTTTCATACGTGCATTAGCATTTCTCCTATCACCGGACGAATACAAATCGATTGATAATAAAACAGAAAAACTAAAAAATATTTTATTCACAGCGACATGGCGCAGTTCCCTTTGGACACATTTGCACAAATTGTGATTTATGTTTGAGCTTTGTCCGGGATATCTCTGGATTCCAGCCAATGTCCTATATTATATGTAACCATTTCATATAAAGTCAATTTTAGGAACTTTATCCTTTGATAAATAATATTTCTCTCAATAATTAGTAATTCATTGGTTGGAAGGTTTAACTGTTTTGTCATCTTTGACAGACCATTCGTCCTAAGAGTTATTGTTTTTTTACTTGCCTTTTTTAGTTTATAGGTTGCAACATTTAATTTCAGGGTCAGATCTGATGTTAAATGACAATGTTATCCAAGATGGTAAATATGCTAAACCTAGAGGAATTGCCTCTTAAGTGTAGCTATTTATTTTATTTTTATTTTATGTCATAGGAGTTAAGCGAACAGACGGACACCTGATGTCAAGTGACCACCGCCGTCCATAAACCCTTGCAACACCAGTGGAGTCGCAAGTACGTTGCCAGCTTATGTTTGAGGGAAAAGGGTAAGGGGTAAAGGAGGAAGGATGAGCGAGGGGAGGGGAGGTGGGCCTCCGGCAATCTAACTGACCGAACGAAATGCAAGCACTGTTACTTCACGTCGATTTTCTCTGGATCGGGTACGAGCCGACCCATTCATGTTGAAACCATTAATGGCTTCAGCGTGGCTATACTACCTACAAAAGTCTGAGAACATTCATAGATGCTTGACGACAGATTTTCAGCTTGACTCTCACATACGACTCGGTAGCTAGCCAAGTGAACTTAAAATAGCCCTACATCATAATACAGTTTCATCACAGTGTTTTCCCTCACCGAAAGCTCATGCTAATTCACAAGGAATCAAACCTATGTCTAAATACGCGGGGTTCGCACACTTACCACTGAGCCATCATCATTGCTTGTAAAAAAATTGCATTTTTATTTTGACTAGTGGTCGCTTAGTAGTCGAAATTCGACCAAAAATCATTTTGACATTCAATAAGACCAAAGAAAGATTTCATAAATTTACTAAATATATATTGTTAATACGATATACTTATCAGTTCAATATTTAAGTATTTATTAATATATATTCTGAATGTACACATTATATATTCTTTTATTATTAAATTATTCTGTACTTTGATCATTTAATTTTAAAGGGTATGGTAAGTTATGGAACGTAAGTCATGTTAAAAAAAAAAAAGATTGTAGGATGAAAAACGATTGGAACGTAGGAGTAAATGAGAGCACAAGAAAATGGCACGATGAGAGTGAAAGAATAAATAGAAAAGGAATAAAGTAGCGCAAATGAGATATTTAAGTATTCTTGTGATTAGAATAAGAGAGACATACAAAAAAATATAGAAAAAGGAAATATGGTTAAACTTCTTTTTAATTTACGTGTATGTATATGTTGTATGTCATTCGAGCAATAATGTGTGTAATATTTATTTAATGTATTTATAATGCACTCTATTTAAAACAAATAGCTTTATGGTCTTCTTCTCCATATAAAGTTTAACAATTCCAAAGTTCACGTTCATCCGTTCGCCCAACTGATTTAAAAAGCGATACAAAGTTTTAGCTTCATGTATAAATATATGAATATTCATTTGTAAATACAACTTTGTATCACCTATCGCTATTGACATGTAAATTAAATTAAATTCTTACATTTCATCCTATATTTGGAATGGTCCATGATTACAGTAGAATATGTGCAGAAGCAAACACATTCAACTGTAAAATAACTCATTTTCTTGCAAGTCGATATTCTGTCTCTGATATATTGGAAAATAGATAAAATGTAATTTTTAGTAACCTCGAAGGAAACTGACAAGAGAAGCAATTTGCAAGCATTGTATAAAGATGAAATTGGTTATCTTATCTCATTCCAGACATAAAAAATATAGAGTGTATAAAAGCACATGTCTTAAACTAACAAAAGATTATCTTCAACGTTTGTTAAGGAAGAACAGTATTCCTTTGCCAACCAATATCTTACTGTGTTATGATATACGATATACATAAATTAACATGCTACATACAGTAACAAAGCCACTGCAGTTACTAAAAAGGAACTTTAAGAATTGAACCTTAAATCCAGGACAATAGGGTTTCTAATTATTGCGCAAATCAATATTAGTAGTATGCCACGATGGTGAAACAACTACATTGTTATAAAATTAATTAACCAAAGGAATTATATATTCTACTATGTTCTCCAATTACTTGATGATAAATATGACACAATCGACAACCTTATATGTAACAGAAGTTATCTGTAAGTAATGAAGTCTTCACATCGCAAAATTGCCGATGATTCTGAAAGATATTTTATTCTCAAAATATTAAAATTTGTATATATATATATACAGCTATAAATTTATTAGAAATATACGAACAAAAGATTAACTAAATCAGTAACAAGACACATATTCAAACGATCTGTTCCAAAGATTCTTTAGATAGCTAAACAGAATATACTCCATCAAATTATGATTGGAAACAGCTATGCTTTTGTTAGTTTTTTTTTTTTTTTTAAGAAAACAAAACCGAATTTTTTTGTTATACATCGAAACATATAATATATAGAATTCCTAGAGTTCTTCAAGTAGCTACTTAGAATTCCTTCATGCAAACTCACTAGTCAGAATAGCTGAATGCTGAATGCTGAATTTTATGGAACTAAGTATCACTACTTCAATCAATCTGTGAGACGGGAATTTCTATGAAACTAAATATATGAAAATGTAACAAACTTCAATACATTCTTACAATTTTTTTCGTTCATAACATGACATACTTATAATTAAAATGTATATGCCAGAGTTGCTATGTAGACGCTATGTAGAGAGACTTAGTAGAGCATACACATGGATGGCACTGTCCTTCATTTGTATGTATTTTAACAACACGACCGACACTATGAAATGAAACGACGACTTCTTCGAATACACTTTTCCTTTTAATAATTATTTTACAATAAGCTCAGAGCAACAACGCTCCCGGAGACAATAGTTATCACTTGGCGACAAAACTAATGTTCTCGAGATCTCAAAAACAATATTGAATAATTAATGAATCATGCACAGCGTCGTACACGCACTTACAAAGGTATCGCCTTCATTCACCTACCGACAGCCCAAGCGAAGGAAGTGTGCAGGAAGTCTTAGTTTAACGAAGTACTTAATCTACGATTTTGTACATAGCTGCGAACATAATGCTTTATGTTCGCTAATAATAATTCTAATTCCACATGTTACTTAAATCTAGAATAATTCTATAAGAAATTCACAAACTGATTTCAATTATCAAGACACTAATGTAGTCTGCTTTAAAGCTAGAATCAAATCAAGATAGAAATTATATCGCGCGACGCTACATTTTCTTAAGATGGTGTCACGCGTCTTGTGGCGTGACACCGGTTTATTTAGTGACTTCTATTATTGCTTATGTGAATAAACAGGTGGAATGCTTAGAAATTATGAACAGTTTAATCTAATCTAAATTACTCAATAATTCAGAATAAACCACGTTAAAAATATTTAGGATAATTAATAGAAGTCCATTAACAATACGCTGTCGGTGTTGATAAAGATCGAAAACAATAAATGGCGCTTAGATGATAATAGATGGCACCGTTAGCAAACACCTATGATAATTCGATAATTTCTAAGATTATGTAATAAATACGCGTTACTATTTATGTGTTAATAATGTCGTCGCTGAATGCTCCGACTGCTGGAGGTTCTCCAGCTCCCACTATGACATATATTATTATTAAAAATTATTCAAGAGATTTTAATTATCCCAGCCCCCATCTTTAAATGAGATCTGGTGATATTTTACCAGTCCCTCCTCTTTTCATTTTAATTCACGGAATTAATGAGCGGCTCTTAGTAATCAAACGTAAGTAACTTAAATGTAACTATTTATGTTATGTAAAAATATATAACATGAAGAGATAGACCAGATCGTGTTTCTTAGCGGTTCTTCTCGATGACTGGGTTGTTTTCCGAATCGGCAGTAGCTTTGACGTTCGTAGGTGTCTTCTCAAAATCTAAATTAAATAAAGGATATTTTGATTTTAATTGATTTAAGCATACTTCATATAAAACTTGTGATATTTAAGAATAGGTACTGTTAACAGAATTTCGTCATTGTGAGATTTTAAATAACCCATCCCCTCAAACCTATAAGAGATTTATTGATATTTTACTAGTCTTTCCTCTACCATTTTGAGTCCATGGTGGGAATAGGCCGTCAAAACTTGGTCTTTGACTCTTTTCACCGCCATTAATGCGGGTTTATCATACGGAAAGATGTGGACTGCATTTATTGTTGATTGCGAGGGCAAGGGTATTAAAGGATATATGCTCAATCGCAGGATCCAAGGGTATATAATCGATTGAGCTTGGTAATAGGAACACACTTACTTGGCACATATAGTGAGTTCTATAGCTGGTTTCAGCCGTGCGGCGGTGGAGAAACTCTTTGTCCGAGACACAGAGTTCACGGGTTTCTCGCGGCACATACACTAAACACTCTGGCGTTTATGTCACTCACTCTGGCGCGTGCGTTAAATGGCGATGATGCATGCGTTAAATGGCGATGACGCGTGCGTTAAATAGCGATGCGGGCGATACAATCCCCTTTAGTGGTATGCTGAGGAGGGAAAGGCGTGGGTGGGAGGAACAGGAGTAGCCCTCGTGTACTAAACAACAAACCTAACTTCTTATAAAATAACTACCAGTCCACATATTTAAAAGATACCAAATAATTAATACACACAAGTATACCTTATATACAGCTTGAGATATTTTAGACATATATTATTGAAATTTCAGGGATTGAAAGATGTGTTCTGGAATTTAACAACATATCTTTTTGATTAACGGTCTATTGAAAATTGCATTGCTACTGTGTTTACACAAATTGCGAAACAGTAAGTGTTGTGAAATGTAAATCGCTACGTGTGTACGAATACAAATGCGCCTTATGGAAGCGTTTTAAACAGATTGGCGTGTTTGATTCATGCAACGAATTTTTCCTTGTATCATGACAAGGGTAGCCATCTATACTCTCAGATCTATACTATCAGATACCATATATACTATCAGAGAAATAGTTATTTGACATCGACGGAACGATTATTATTGTAATACTGTTGCTCGCAGCTTCACTTATATTAATGTAGGTTTGACTTACCCCTCGGAGGAAGTACGTTTTTTCTGATGGAAGTTACCGCCTCTTCCCTTGCTAACCCTTCTCTCCCCAACACAGGCTGGCAACGTACTTGTGACTCCCTTGGTCTTTTAAGTATCTATGTACGGTGATGATCACTTAACATCAGGTAACCTTTTTTTTATTAAAATAATAAAAAATAAAAAAGGGGAATGTCATTACACAACTGGCGAGCTACACAACAGACTGAATAGTTAGTTAGTAAAAACAATAGCTGTAATAAAAATTAAAATTAAACGTAGTATTAAGTAAAAAACCTGTGATAAAACAAAATAATGTTTACGTTGCTGTTTATGTTTGCAAAAATATGTATCTTGAAGTTAATCTCTTTATCAGACGGAGTTTCTTGACGGTTCTTCTCAATGTTGGGATACTTTTTTTATATATATTATAGGAGTCAAACGAACAAGCGGCTCACATGATCTTAAGTAATCACTGCCGTCCATAGACACTAGCAACACCAAAAATGTCGCAAGTGCGTTGCCAGCATGTGTTTGGGGGATAGAAAGGAAAGTGATGAGTGTGGGGGGCAAGGAAGAGGGGACCTCCGGCGCTCTCAATGAGCAAACGAAACGCAACAATGCAAGCACTATTACTTCAAGTCGGTTTTTTGTTGGAGTGTGATAGTACCCCGGACGAGCCGCTCCATTCATACTGAAACCAGCAATAGCTTCAGTGTGGCTCTACCACCAACGTATGTTATACCTATTGTTTGTCTGGTGATAGCTTTGATGTTTATAAGCGCCTCCCCATAGCCTAAATTGAATAAACTCTTTCTTAAAATTTTTTTTTGAAAACAATTAATATAGAGAAGACTGTGCGAGAAACCATTTTACACATTTTGATTTCAAGTAGAACCATTGAGACCAATTACCTTAAATATCAGAATGGCTACTTTAATCTTCTAATACGATACCCGTATAAAAGTCAGTTCACTGTAACATGAAGCACAGTAAACCGTTTTTATGGAGTTATTTATTATGTTATCAACTCATTCGTATTCCGGTTGCTTGCTCTATTGATCGGTTGCCACGGAACGTACTGCTCTTCGTATACGGTATTTTGGGGCATTAAATATTACTAATATGTCGTTATAATCAACGTTTTTATGCGACCATTAACTTCGGTTTATTAAATTCTCTACAACCCTATCCGCAAGGTTCTTTGTCATCCCCATAATTCAGTGATATATTCCACTTAATAAAAATCGAAAGCGATCATCAATCCTAATACTATAAACTAGCTGTGCCCGCGATTCTGTCCACGCGTTTTTTTATGTCATAGGAGCCAAACGAATAAGCGGGTCACGTAATCTTAAGTGCTCACCGCCGTCCATAGACACTAGCAACACCAGAGGAGTAGCAAGTACGTTGTCAGCCTGTGTTTGGAGTGTAGGATGGAAAAGGATGAGTGAGTAGGTGGAAGGAGGAGAGGAGAGAAGGTGCGTCCGGCACTCTCACTGACCGAACGAAAGTCAACAATGCAAGCACTGTTATTTCACGTCGGTGTTTCTGTGAGAATTTGACACTATCCTCGGCGAGCCAACCCATTCATGCTGATACAAATAATAGCTTCAGCGTTCACCTATAAAAAAAAACCCTGACTAATAAAGTCATGTATGTATATATGTAAGTATGCATGTATTAAATTCATTTACTTATCTACTTTTCTCTTATACTTAAGTCCCGTCGTCAATAAAATTACAATAAGGCTCGATGGTGTGAACCGATTTAATAAGAGCAAACCTAATTTTAAGAAGAGAATATATTTTACAATTTTCTTGGTTTGGTTGATTTGGATTAGGTTTTATCGTGAATGCAGAACTTTAGCAGTGTTGCGGAAACAAACAGATTGACAGATAGATAGACGACATTTCTAAATATGATTGAAATGCGTGTCTTTGCGTTCTTTATCGCATTTACCACGGAGAGTGTTCAGAGGAGTTGTTTGGACTTTTACCTGCCGCTACATCCGCCATCGTACTACCAGCCTGAACCTGAAATTTCATCCACACCACCTCGATGAGTGGAGGTCTTCCACGGTGAGGTTTTCAAGGTCGTTCCTGCCTCGTACTGCGACCCTGTGGAATCGACTCCCAGCGGTGGTGTTTCCAAGCAACTATGAATTGCAAACTTTCAAGAAGCGAGCGTACATTTTTTTTAAAGGCCGGCAACGCACTTGTGACTCCCCTGGTGTTGCAAGTGTCTGTGGACGGCAGTGATCACCTACCATCGGGTGACCCGTCTGTTCGTTTGCCCCCTATAATATAATATTAAAAAAAAACAATTAAACTATGTAAGCACTGTTACTTCACGTCGGATTT
>JACEII010000012.1:2564289-2594543 GCA_014332785.1 Antheraea mylitta | reverse complement strand
AGTGACAGCAGAAGAGATATATTTTTTTTGTAAATAATGTTAATTTTATAAAGCAAACCTAACAGTTTATTTTAATTTTAACTTTTTTTTAAAGAACCAAGCTAGACTCGGTCACCCAGGTACTTAGTTTTAAAAACTATTAAGTTACCATTTCTGTTGGCAGTCCTTATGACTGACTCTTTTTTTTTATTACACTCATCATTCTTATATAAGATGTACTAAGAAGTACTCTACTTGTTAGTATATTAATACATTTCGATTCCTCGATCCACGTTATGTAGTAAAAGCAAAAGAGAAATAAATTTAATAGTAATGTCGCTCAATGGATTCGGTAAAGCGCTTAACTGCTTTATGGCATTATCGAGCATGTGCTCCTTATCCAATATCTAGGATAACCTAATTGAGATTCTTGATGCGATGTATGAGTGTATGAAAGCGAAAAGGGGATTAGATCGAGTGGAATCGATAAGTGAAAGGGTTTGTAGATTTGGGAATGTGCATCACCTTTTGAATGAGGACGAACTTTGAGTAAATATTTCTCGATAAATACTAAGCTTTGTTGGCTTTTTAATTTTAAACAACACTTAAAAATGTATTATCTTAGTCCAGCAGACATCCAAATAACGTTTTTAATATTAAAAATTAAATTACTCATAGCCAATTATATTACCCCTATATATATATAAATCAAATGTTCTACCGTTGTACGTGCGTCACAATTTCTAATATTTGGTTCTTATCTAAAAAGATATATCACGAGAGCTTAAATTTACTTTTATTTTTTTAGGAATTACAATTTTTATGCACTAGGAAAGACTAGGAATTTTGTGAGCATATTTTTCTTTTTTTTATACATTTTTTTTGCCTATAAAATATATAATAACAACAAATAACACAAACGAAATCGTATCTGTCTGTCGATATAACTCGAAAATCATTAACTGAGTACCACACTATCATTTATTCTCAGCTCTGGTGTTAGTATATTTTTAGTTTTATTATTCTATAAAAAATTGAGCCATCACGGGACACCTGGCAGATGTGAAACATCGCAATTATTATAAAACGTGTATGCCTAAAAAACGGATTACGACAGGAATCAGCTATGGCATAATGAAAACATAAAGCATTACAAATCTGTTCCATTATATAATGACTGTTTATTTATTTTATTACATAGGTATACATTTTTATTAAATACTAAAATTCAATTAGGCGTAGGTGCGGTGTGTTTTGACGGCATTTATCAAAGGGCCGCGTAATACTAGTATAACGAGTCGCTGACAGAACAGTTTGAATTTTATGTTTATACATATAGAGCTGCATATTTTAGAGTATTTCGTTAATTTACTATGCTTACCACCAGGCATAGCACAGTCACTTTGTCGTGTAGCTATAAAAAAAAAAATAGTGCCAAGTTCGTGTTTTGCGTCGCCAAGTCGCGTGAAGTCAACAATCGGGTTTACTCGTACATACAGATGTTTCACATCAATAAATCGGGCAAGATATAAGTGTGAAAGGTAATATGTGAATGACAACACATTATATTTTTTTATTTTACTCCAAATGTTAAATTGTAACTAATATAATGAGATATATAAAATCTTAGAATAGAATGTACTAAAGAAGTCTCAAAGTATATTTCTGTTACTTTATGACTAATCTAACTTTTGTATTAAAATCTATTGTGATTTACTTATTTGCACCTTTACGCAAACTATAAAACTATACATATTTCAAAGGTTCAAAACAATAACATTGCATTATTATATAATTGTAGTTCACAAGAACGTTACCACGGCCACATCAAGTACACATTCTATAATTACGTACGCTAAGCCCAGACATAACTCCTTTAAGCAAAACTAGTCCCAACAAATGTATTTAAATATATATTACTCTAAGCTACAAATATTTAAAAAATGTAATAAAAGTGGACAGACTGAGTTACACAGTGGTCAATCTTCAAGCAAGTTTCCGCGAACTTCGCAACTACCTAAGTTGTTAGCGCTTAACTACCCGTACTTGAGAATAACTTTGTGATTAATTGCGGTTTTCAACTGAGAAATACTCCAAGTTGTTTACCTTCGAACAAATTAAATGTTACATTCTTTAAACTCCTTCTTTTTCTAGGTTCGCGGAACTGAAATCAAATCTCATTAAGCCTATAATTGTTAGAACTAGGTGGTAGAGCCACGCTGAAGCTATTATTGGTTTCAGCATGAATGGGTAGGTTCGCCCGGGGTAGTACCACTCGACCCACAGAAACACCGACGTGAAGTAACAGTGTTTGCATTGTTGCGTTTCGTTCGGTCAGTGAGAACGCCGGAAACCCATCTTCCCTCCCCTCTCCTCTTCCTTCCCCTTTCCCTTTCTCTCCATTCCCCCAAACACAGGCTGAAAACGCATTTGCGACTCCTCTGGGATTACTAGTGTCTATAGACGGCGGTGATTGCTTAACAACAGGTTACCCGCATGTACGTTGGCCTCCTATATGATATATAAAAAAAGCTTATCTGGGATACGATGTTTTTAGTATAAGGAGTAATTAGAGATAGTTCATTCCGGGAACCAATATTTTGTCAGGTACAAATGCCAACCCTAGTTGAAGATCAATCCGTAAATAGGGTGCGGATGCTACCTACGCCATTGGCAGAAGTAGCAATTTATAAAAATCGACATAAAGATAGTTCTGTATTCAAGAAAACCCAAGTGCAGTGAAATGCAAAAATTACTAATATGGAAAGTGAAGTAGCTGCCCGCACTTGCCCAATGCACTGGATGAGATCCAAATTCCTATTGCATTCGAGAGAAACTATTCTGAATACGAAACTAAAATTGAAATACTTAAGAACTTTCGAGAAAACCAAATAAAAGTTAAACGAAAGGAACGTTGCCCGTAACTGTTAAGATAACTATTCTAAAATTTAAATTTTTATACCAATTCCGTTTGGCAATAGGTACCATATGATTATTAAAGTACACTCTCAAGTTGCAAATCCGTCTCCAACGACCTAAAGGTTAGTTGTATTAGTTACGATTGTGATGTAGTTTCTATAGGCTTAACCACACCTCACCAAAAAATCATTAAGCATATCTTCGAGTAATATTTACTATTGATTACATTGAAATCGGTTCACTCTATCAATAGGTTTTTTTTTAAATTTAATGACAACGTGACTTAACTCCGACAAGAGTAGATCCATACTAATATTATAAAGAGGTAAAGTTTGTGAGTTTGTGGCGTTGTGACGTTGTATGGGGTAATCTCGGGAACTACTGGTCTGATTTGAATAATTCTTTCAGTGTTATATAGCTTATTTATCGAGAATGATTATAGGCTACATATCATCATGCTAAGACCAATAGGAGCGGAGCACAGATGAAAAATGTTTCAAAATCGGGATGCTTTTCCTTTAGAGAACTTCTGCTGCGTGTTAACCCAAAGTATTTATTCTACGCGAACGAACGCGGGCAGTGGCTAGTAAGTAAATAAACTTGGTACATTGAGATGATTTTATTAATCACTGTATTTACATAAGGTTGGACGCGGACGAAGTCGCAGACGCTGCTAGTCGTAAATAATATAACATATGCGAAAATAAGTTTGTTTGTTTGTCACATTTTCACGCTTTAACTATTCCATCGATAATCATGAGATTTTGTATATAGATTATCAGGTATATTGAATAGTGGACATATACAGATCAACTTTGTATAAAAGCGAGCAATCCCGCCTGCAAAAGTTAGTATATTTAAAAGCTTTACCATAATCGAATACTAAAACTGTAGAAACCGAAACCTCGAGCTTCCAGTTAGAATTATTTGAAATGTAGTTTCAAATATTATACTGAAGTTTGTACTTGGCCAACGTCCAGAGTTGCCTTAGTTTGAAACTTAACGAAACAAGTTGGAACTTAAATGTACGATCACGCTTCGGTTGAGGAGTCATGTTGGTCATTCTGTGTAACATTGCCACTGTTGTGGTTTTGACCAGTGTTCACTTTTAAGAAATGCTGCGCGCCACACTCTGATATAAAATGTATTCGTCAGCATGGAATTCATGCCAGAAAAGCACCGAAACAATTTTGACACGTAATACTCAATCAATTTTTGGTAATTTACTATACATACATTAAAACCAAGAATGCCTCGTAATATTGTTATAATCTATAGTAATATTATAAAGAGGTAAAGTTTGTGAGTTTGTGACGTTGTAGGGGGTAGGTAATATCAGGAACTACTGGTCCGATTTATCAAAAAGTTTCAGTGGTTTATAGCTCATTTATCGAAGAAGGTTATATATCATCACTCTAAGATCAATAGAAGCGGAGCTCTAATAGGGAATGTTTCAAAATCGGAGTTTTATTTCTCTTAAGAGCTTCCGCTGCGTTTTGGCGTTAGCCCAAAATTACTAATCCTCGCGGACGAAGTCGCGCACTGAGACTTGAATATTATATAATATTACTAGCTGTGTAAAAAACTTATTTAAAAAACAGTAATTAATAAAGTTATATGACTGTATTAAGTCCATTTACTTATCTACTTTTCTCTCGCACTTACGCCGCGACGTCATTAAAATTATAATAACTTTTGATAGACTGAACCGATTTTAATTAATAAAAAACTAAGTTATTTTTGAACATATGCCCTATGATTTTCTTGATGTGGTTTTATTGTGAACCATACTTTAGAATATTAAGTGCGACGTCGAAAATGGACCTGGATCGGCTACACTTTGCGAAGGGACAACAGCCATATCCCTAATCAGGCATTGGACTGGAATCCCCAGGGCAAGCGGAAGCGTGGTCGACCTAGGCAAAGATCTGTACTCGCGGAGTCCACGAAGATTGGGCTTACTTGGAGTGAGATGAACCGTCAAGCCATCGACAGATCGAGATGGAGAAGCATTGTGTCTGCCCTCTGCCCCGACAATTTGGGGACATAGGATCCCAAGAGAGAGAGAGAAATATTTTAGCAATGATGCCTGTTTAAACAGACAAATATACAGACAGACATTTCTAAGAATGATTTTATTACTTATTCCTAGACTCGAGTAACATTTTTTTTCACGAAAATCTAAATAGTACAAACACGCTAGATTGACATACTTATTATTGTATAGATAAAATCAGGTAAGTATTTACTAATAATCAATCACCAATAAATATATTGAAAAGATGACACGAAAAACCTTACGAATAATACTCCTTTCACATTATACACATGTCAGTATTAACTGTAGCTTTTGCTCCAAAGCCGCTGATTACATATCACTAGTATTCAAAAGCCTTTCATATTTCCCCATTATGATCCGTAAACCTTTTCATCGCATTTCACCGATAACACTTCCATCACCAACACAATCAGGTCAACGAGTTTCTTGTCAGTTTCGTTCCTTTTGCCGTCAAATCAAACGGGGTTGCCAGGAATAAAATATAGATTTACAAATCTGTAGTTTTCTGCCGATATTTTTTTACCAAAGTTTTATTATACTGTAGAAGTTTTTTTTTAGTTTTACTTTTGGCAATCAATGTTTTAGTGTTTTTTATATCATAGGTGGAAAACGAACAGGTGAATCACCTGATGTTAAGCGATCACCACCGTCTCTAGAAATTTGCAACACCAGGGGAGTCGCGAGTGTGTTGCCAACTTGTGTTGGGAGAAGGGGGAGGGAAGAGGAGAGGTGGAAGGTGAGGAGAAGTAGGCTTCCGGCGCTCTCACTCACCGAACGAAAAGCGACAATGCAAGCAATTGTTACTTCACGTCGATTTTCTGTAAGAGGGTGGTAGTACCCCGGGCGAGCCGTCTCATTCATACTGAAGCCAGTAATAACTACAGATTCTTACTGTCATTGTCGAGTTATTAATGATATTACCAGTTTCATGTGATTATTTTAATATTCTAACAAGACGGTGGCCGCCTTGTTAGGACTTTCCAGGGAGTTTTTGTGGGAAGTCAGAAGTCATGCTCCGTGCTATTATTTCCCATCCACATTACTAGTGCACAATAACCAAACTATATTACGTAGAACTCCACCAATATTACACAATATAAAGTGAAAAACAAGATTATATCTAAAACTAGCTGTGCCCGCGACTTCATCTGCGTGGAACCTTATGTAAAAACAATGACCAAAAAAGTAATCTGACTCTATTAGGTCCGTTTACAAATCTACTTTTCTCTCGTACTTTAGTCGCGTCCTCATTAAAAGTACAATAGTTTTTTTTTCTCGAATTGACTACGCTGTTGGCCTTAATTCTTTGGCCTTTACAGCTTCACCGGACTACTAAGGCGACCGCTTAAGGCACTCAGCCGATTTTATTTTGGCAACCAGCTCAAGGGTGCAAGGCACACCTCGGCTTGGCTGTTGCCTGTTGCATGCAAAATCGCGACCTATCTTAGCTAACCTAGCTAACTATTCATATATGTATGAGTTTTTGAAACGTATATGTGTACCAAGCATACACGCCTCAACAACTCCTCCGTATATTTATTATCGGAAAATTGAGAGTTTTTCAGTTCGATAAGGGAAAAAAAAAGTAAACCCTTCCACTTTCATGCGTAAGCGTGTAGGCGTGCACGTGTGTGGGGGTGATCGTGTAGTGTTGTAGCAGTGATGTATGGGTGTGTCACCGTATCGCGCAAGCAACGCACTCAAGGGCTCCCTACCGAGGGATCGAACCTAGGCTTGAGCCGCTGCTGTGGGAGGCCTAATCGGGTAAAAGTACAATAGCTTTAAAGACCGAACCGAATTTATTGAAACAAAGTCTAAATATGACTCAAAAATAAGCTTTATGATTTTTATTGTGGGATTTTATAGTGAACGCAGTACCTACTTTAATAGTGATTTAATGATTAATACTGATTCGTGTTCAAAGAAACATACAGACAGGCAGACATTTCTAAAAATGATCGAAATGTTATTTTAACTTTTAGGATTACATATCCCAAGAGAGCTGCAACAATTTTTTCACAAAAATTTAAAAGTACAGACACGTCAGATTTACTTTATTATTATATGTGTATATATAAAATCCGCTACTGGACATGTCCTCAAATTTCTTTTGTCTCTCTGTTCATTTATCTAGATTTAACTCAAAAACGGATGCAGTAAATTGAGTGATTTTTTTCACTATACATCACGCAGAGATCTTCCACAGACATACGACTATATTTCAAATGTCAAATCCGAGATGAGTGACCTTCATAATAACATTTATCACAAAATAAATACGTGCTCAGACAGAACTGTAGATTTTTTAACATGCATTTATACCATGCCATGCCAGATATTGCCACTACTAGGTTAGTCTACTTCGCTTACTTCCATAGCATAATGTTTTACGGTATTCTGCTGTGGGGTACGGCTGCTGAGGTAGACACCATATTTTTATTACAAAAACGGGCAGTTCGAGCAATATATAATATGGGACCTCGCGAATCATTAAAAACGAAATTGTAGGAATTCGGTATCTTAACTCTACCCTCCCAAAACATTCTTGATAATTTAATGTATGTCCGTAAAAACTTTGAAAAACTGAATTTAGTAAAAGACCGGCATAATGTAAATACTAGAAACTGTAATAAACTGGTCTTCCCATGTTTCAGACTTAGTAAAACCAGTAATAGTTTTTTAGGTAACAGTGTTAAGTTTTACAATAAAGTCCCAAAACCGTTACCGATTTGCCGGACTGCAAATATAAGCGCCATGTCAAACGGGTGTTAGTGTCAAAAGGATATTATAGAGTGGATCAGTATGTGAACGATAGTGATGTCTGGAATTGACTCCTCTCTGTGCATCCACTATAAGCTGTGTGATATATTTAAATGTATGTAAAAAAAATGTACCCCATCGAGTTTCTTGCCGGTTCTTCTCGATGGCTGGGTTGTTTTCCGAACCGGTGGTAGTTTTTAACTGAATAAAGAATTTTCGATTTTGATTTTGATTTCATGTATCTCATATTTAGAAGACGTTACATACAGTCTTCATAAATCTTTCTGGCCGTTCTGAACATTTCCCTATTTTCGGGTTAGCGTATAAAATTTTACAAGAGTTTTTTTATCGATATTTTTGGCAACCAATCTTTCAGATTATTACTGCCATTGTCGTGTAGTTAATAATATTACAAGCGTCGTGCGTTTATTTCAATATTCTAACAAGATGGTGGCTCCTTTGTTAGACCTTCCAGAGAGTTTTTGTGGCATCTGAAAACTTCATGCTCTATTGTATTATTTTCCATTCACTTCACTTATGCACAATACATTAAACTATATTACGTAAAATACCACTAAAATTACAAAATACATAGTCAAATAAGACAAGACTATGAATAAAATATAAAATCCACTACATGTCAGACTAAAATCCCGCCAAAAACTCCCAAGAGTTTATTAATACAAGACGAAGTTAGAATATTATTAGACCTTAAAAATTATCATTTGTTTATCCTTAAATAATCTCGATAACATATACGTATTCTAATACCCATCTTTATATATATGATTCTTATGCCCGTTTGTATGTAACTCAACTCCTCTTAAACGGTTGGTCAGATTTTGAAGACATTTTTAGATGATTTTAGGTGGTAGAGCCACGCTGAAGCTATTATTGGTTTCAGCATTAATGGGTCGGCTCGTCCGGGGTAACACCACCCTCTCACAGAAAACCGACGTAAAGTAACAGTGCTTAAATTGTTGCGTTTCGTTCGGTCAGTGAAAGCGCCAGAGACTCATCTCCCCTCCCTTCTCCTCTCCATTCCCCTTTTCATTTCTCTCCATTCCCTGAAACACAGGCTGGCAACACACTCTCGGGTTGCTAGTGTCTATGGACGGCAGTGATCACTTAACAATAGGTGACCCGCATGTTCTTTTGCCTCCTGTATTATATTTAAAAAAAAAAAACCATTTTTTGTGAGTATTCAGGTGGATTAAAAAACTGTTTAGATTCGCAGTTGGAAGCGGTAGGTGACGCTGCGGTTGAAATTTAGGTTTTTTTTTATTAACAAGGCAGGATAATGTCAAACGGGTTTTTCCTTAGGCCTATGATATTGGGCTCTTCAAGAAAGAACTGAAACGTGCTCTTCAATGTCGACAACACGATAGTGATGCCCTTGGTGTTGCAGTTGTCCATAGGCGACGGTAACCATTTACCATCAGGTGGGTCGTCTGCCTGCTTGGTGCCTTTTTGCACAAAAATAATGGCTACCGGGCCTGGTAGTTTATTATTAAATTTGTGATCTGCGGATCTATATTATGAGCGGTCAAAAAGTTTGACAATGACTGTACGTTACACACATGCGGAATGTGACTATTCAGTATTATGTGTCGTTTGTACAAAGGTGTAAGGGGTGTCAAATAACACCATAAGACTTGAGACACCCAAGCCAACCTCACCTGCACGTGGTGCACCCTGCTGAATAACAAACGAGGTAATGGCGAAAACGGGGTGGTAGGGTTTTACAGCCTGACTGGGTCGCAACCACCATGTATATGGCGAAAAACCCCGTAATAGTGATTCGCTTCTGCGGGTCGCGTTTCGGGATCAGCCTGTGCATATCCAGCTCTTTGCAGGCAGGCATGATAGTGGCGACTGGCGATGGATAGTGTGTCAATCGGTGGTCGCTATTATTTTTGTATTGCACTGTGTTTACCATTAGGCACAGTGCAGTCATTTTGCCGTGCTACAATAAAAAAAAAATCATTAATCAAGTTTTAGCCTTGATATCAATTTACTAGTGTCAAAAGTTGCGAAACTGTCAATTTTGGTCTGATTTGTGGGCTTACATTTGATTTATGGGTCTGATGCAGACTCTCGTAGTCGTTTTCAGGCATATATGGTTTGGATTTAATCTTTTTAGTATATTTTTGTAAAACGATTTCTTTAAAATTGTCACCAACTGGACGTCCATATATCGCTTAGACCGATTGAAAATCAACTAGTTGACAGTTATTACCTTTTAATGCATAAGACACACTATAATCTATACTAATATTATAAAGAGGTAAAGTTTGTGAGTTTGCGAGTTGTAGGGGGTAATATCTAGATCTAATAAACAGATTTTGAAAATTATATTACAGATAGAAAGCCACGTTATTTGTAAGTGTCATAGGCTATATATTAATCCAAACAATGTAAAAACTTTTTTGTGGTAGTCGGATTTGCAAAGTAAGTCGGAGTAAAAACGTTCGAACGAAAATATTTCTTACTTCATCGCAAGTAAAAAATTTACCACCCAACAAAGTGGGCACGGATCAGCTAGTATGATCTAAGAAGGTATCGTACTCTGACAACACCAGTGAAGGCCGTGTTATATTATCACTGCAATGGATATCTATAAACCTGAACCTGAGAAATGTTCTTATACTACTATATGTGGAAAAAATATAGAACTGTGGATTTCTCAGAGTTTGAAATCGCCAATACGGCGTGGGCTGGCGTGGTGATTACGCCCATACCTTTCTTTGGGAAGAGGCTTATGACCCTGCAGTGGGTCTCTTACATGCTGATGATGATGATGAATACTTTGTAGTTTTTTGAGTTTTGACCACAAGTTACCTGTGTTAAATAACACTTATTGTTCAAAGTTGCTTTAAAATTACAGTTAATCTTTTGATTTGCCCTATTGGAGGCTAATATTACTCGCATCTCCTGCTAAAGGGTAACACATTTTTGGCCACTGTACTCTATTTAGTATTACATTTAAATACATAAACTTGCCTTATTTGTAGGTGGTAGAGCCATGCTGAAGCTATTACTGGTTTGAGCATGAATGGGTCGGCTCGCCTAGGGTACTATCACCCTCTCACAGAAAACCGACATGAAGTAACTGTGCTTGCCTTGTTAAATTTCGTTCGGTCAGTGAGAATGTCGAAGACCCACCTCCCCCTCTCCCTTCGCTCCCTCTCACTTCCCTCCCTCACACTTCCCTCTCCTCCTTTCCCCACCAACACAGGTTGACAACGCACTTGCGACAACTCTGGTGTATCTGGTAGACCCACATCCTCTCCCTTCCCTTCCACTTCTTACCGTCTTCCCTCTTCCCCACCAACACAGGCTGGGGACGCACTTGCGACTCCTCTGGTATTGCTAGTGTCTATGGACGGTGGTGATCACTTCACATCAGGTGACCCACCTGTTCATTTGCCTCCTATTATAAAAAAAGAGAACAACGAATTTTATGATATTTTACAAAAAATATTGCAATTTCCAGGAGAATATTTCGTATGGTAACCGGAGAACTAGGTTTTTATATTCATCGCGCGTTCACCCGCGGATACGGGGCGACAGATTGGGCCTATTATATCCGAACTACATCACGGCCTCTTCGGAATCAACGTCAGCCTGTACACGTTTCTAAAGGTGTCGCTTTTTACGCAATAGCCTCATATTTCAGACCAGCTGTGCTCGTGACTTCGTCCGCGTAGAACCTGGTGTACAAAACAATAACCAATGACGTCACCTGAATGTATTACATTTAATTACTATCTACTTTTCTCTCGTACTTAAGTCGCGTCGTCATAAGTTACAATAACATTTGATAGACAGAACCGATTTTAACGAAACAAAAACTAAACGTTACTCGAAGATATGCTTTATGGTTCTCTTGAATAGTTTTTAGCGTGAACGTAGTATTTTAGCAGTGATGCGTATTCAAACAAACAGACAGAATTGCTAAAAATGACTGAAATGTATTTTATTACTTATTCCTAGACACTTACGACAATTTCTTTTACAAAAATCTAAAAAATACAGACATGTTAGATTTACATTCTTATCTTATATATATACACTAGCGGACCCGCGTTGTCGTGCTCTCATTATAAAAAAAAAATTGACCAATTATATGCCAAAATGTTCTTCATAAATCACTCTATCCACTGGTGATAACCACATGAAAATCAGTTCAGTAGTTTTTGAGTTTATCGCGAACAGACAGACAGACGCGGTAGAGGACTTTGTTTTATACTATGTAATGATATTATGAGTATTATTTAAGAAACACTTATTGAAAGACAATGTATGATGAGATATTTCTCACAAACGTAAACCAATCTCACCAGTACACAGTACCACCCTAATCAAAAATTTTTTATTGAAACTCGATAGAATAATGGTGTTAAAACATTTGATTTTCATTTGGTACTTTTTTTTATAATAGCACGGCAAAGTGACTGCACTATGCCTGATGGTAAGCACAGTGCAATCCAAAAACAACAGCGACTGCCGAGAGATACGTCATCCTTCGTCAGTCTTCGCTGTCGTGCCGGCCTGCGTACATGCCTCTTCAAGTTACGCTTGAAGGATCCCATATTATAGGAAGGAGGGAACACACTAGCCGGGAGATTGTTCCACAACTTCACAGTACGGCAAAGATAGGATGTTGCGAACTTTTTAGTTCGTGCCCATATAGGGTTTACCGTAAAACTGTGGTTCCGTAGACCAGCGCGCGTGGTTCGGTTGTGAAAAGGAGAAGAAGGGATTAAATTGAACAACTCTGCAGAACACTCGCCATGATACAGACGGTAGAACACGCTCAGTGAGGCAATATCCCTGCGCAGTTGAAGCGGCTCTATAAACTCTGTAATGTCTGCATCATTAACAATGCGGACAGCCCGTCTCTGCAACCTGTCCAAGGCATCCAGTAGGTACTTGGCGGAACCGTCCCAAAGGTGCGAACAGTATTCCACGCAAGGCCGAACTTGTGCCTTGTAAAGAAGATATAACTGATCAGACGTGAAAAACCGTCGCACCTTGTTCAGAATTCTCCGAGATGCAGTGGAGATTACAGTGGTACTTGATTAATTCCAAGACTTCACAATAAATTAAAGATATTGAGGCTGTAACGTTTTGCAAATGCTACGTTCTGAAGAAAAACGAGATTTTTTGCTAGTGAAACACATCCGTTTTCTTGCAAATAAGATGGGGTTATTTTACTTGGAACAGTGCAGTCGCCAAGACGTTACACGAGCAGGGAAATGAGACGTGTAACAAGTGGAGACCAGATTAATATCAGCATGATGAATATATAACATGGTGGTACAGTTTTACCCTAAAACCGCCCACCTATCTACCATCCTCAAATAAAAAAAAAAACTGTTCTCTAACACCTGATATGACATTTTCTGGCAACGGGACTTGGGAGGCAACCTCTTTATGTTTAGCATCTTTTTTTCGAACTGACTATGCTATTGACCCAGCAAGGTCTTAACAGCTTCACCGGACTACCAAGGCGAGCGCTTAAGGCACTCAGCCGATTTTATTTTGGCAACCAGATTAAGGGTGCGCAGCATACCT
Source organism: Antheraea mylitta (assembly GCA_014332785.1). Taxonomy (NCBI): domain Eukaryota; kingdom Metazoa; phylum Arthropoda; class Insecta; order Lepidoptera; family Saturniidae; genus Antheraea; species Antheraea mylitta. Next base: position 2,581,246 of record JACEII010000012.1, on the reverse strand, counting down.
CGGCTTGACTGTTGCATGCAAAATCGCGACCTATCTTAGCTAACTTAGCTAACTGTTCATATATGTATGAGTTGTTGAAACGTATACGTGTACCAAGTATACACGCCTCAACGACTCCTCCATATATTTATCATCGGAAAATTGAGAGTTTTTCAGTTCGACAAGGGAAAAAAAAGTAAACCCTTCCACTTTCATGTGTAAGCGTGTAGGCGTGCACGTGTGTGGGGGTGATCGTGTAGTGTTGTAGCAGAGATATATATTTGTGTGTCACCGTATCGCGCCAGCAACGCTCTCAAGGGCTCCCTACCGAGGGATCGAACCTAGGCTTAAGCCGCTGCCGTGGGAGGCCTAATCAGGTGTGCGGGAGCGAAATTAATCCCCAGACCACGGCGGCGTAATCTGTGCTTACGCGGGCGTGGGCGTGAACACGCTCTGTTTCGAGGGACAGGCTAGTACTGATCGTTCGTTGACGTGATTGAATCAGGAGGGTCGGTAAAAATTTGTCGCGGAAGTCTTTTATAACGCGCAACGTTAGGTACGGGCTCATAGTTTGCGGCGGATACCACTAACGGACTGGGATGATTCGCGGCTTTTTCAAAATAACTAATCGTAAATGATTTTATGTATGCCCACATAGAAGGGATCTCTAGGTCTCTATGGAGATCGACTCTCCGGATGTACCACGGGGCACCGGTCACTTTACGTAAAACACGATTTTGGAGAACCTGCAGCTTATCAAAGTTATCTTTGGACATATGCGCAAAAAAGGGGCAGCTATATGTCATCACGGGACGGATACATGTCTTATACAAAGTGAGCTTGTGTCTGAGGGACATCTTACTCTTATGACAGCAACGGATGGAGAGGTCTTTAGTGTGATTATCCGTGACGTGTTATGTGTTTGTGTTACTTTTTTTTCTTCATTTTTTCGTTTTTAATTTTGTATTAACATTAGTATGACCAACTGAACGTCCGATTATCATTATATAGACTCCCATCGAAAATCAGCGCTGCAGTACTACTATATTCCAAATTTTTGCTGAATGAATTCGCCAATTGTTGGACATTAGTTTTTAATTTTCAAACGTTTTTTTTTTGTTTAACTAATTTGTGTAATTTAATTTAATTGTATGTTTGTTCCAACAATAAAGTATTTCTTTCTCTTCTTTCTAACTTTTAAATCAACAACTAAGCCCCGACTTTGCTTGCGTCTTTTACCAAACAAAATATGTACTGAAGAAAAATTACTATATCAAAAAAAGCACCGCGCCTTTAGTTCCAATTCTGCGCGACGAGAAAACACATATTGCTGAATGCGTAGTGCTCGTAATATTCATCTTTTCCCAAAATTGTAATAACTTCATGTGAATGAAGATACTATGACGTTTTTTTATAAATAAGGACCAAGGAAATAAGAAATAAAACTGAAAAATAATAGATTAAAACTTATCGAGTAGTTTTTGCGTAAAGTTTTGTTTTCAAAGTCGAAGTGGTCTAGTTCTTTGATTTGTGGAATATCAATACGATCGCCGTAGGTTCGGAATTTCATTACATTTTTCTTAATTTACGTACATTTACTAAATCAAATTGGTAACAGTATCGGCCGACGGTGAAAGAAAACACCGTGAGGAAACCTGAACCTGAGAAATGTTCTTTGAAATTGAAATGAATGTATTTGGGAAAACATAGAACTTTGGATTTCTCAATGGAAGAGGTTTGGGGCTGATAATGATGGTGATAACGTAGCTTATGTCACTCCGATGATCAAAACTAATTCTTTTTTTTATATCATGTAGGAGGCAAACGGACAGGCGGCTCACCTGATGTTAAGTGATCACCGCCGTCCATAGACACTAGCAACACCAGAGGAGTTGCAAGTGCGTTGTCAGCCTATGTTTGGGGGAATGAAAAGAAAGGGAGAGGGGAAGGGAAAGGGAAAGGAGAAGGGAGGGGAAGGAAGGTGTTCCTCCGGCGCTCTCACTGACCGAACGAAACGCAAAAATGTAAGCACTGTCACTTCACGTTGGTTTTCTGTGAGAGGGTGGTGCTACCCCGGACGAGACGACCCATTTATGCTGAAACCAGTTAATCTTCATTTTTCAAAAATTCAAAGAAATACGTTAAACAACTTAAAATAAAAAAAAATCTGCGAAAAAAATAAACATTACCATTCTACATTATCTTGTAAAAACCATATTGCTACCAATGTGGTCATGCAAAATATTCAGCGAATCTAGAATTATTCTCAAAAGTCTATTTCTCGTATAAGAAAAATTGCGAGAAAAGGCTGAGTATTGGAAAAAAAAACTGACATCTCAGCAAAGTGATAAATCACGAAAGTTCCATAATACCCTTGCAGATTAAATTCCGAGATGGAATGTTACGACAGAGAACTATTACGAGAACATTATTTCCTTTACATAGTATTGTATGTACCCATAATAAAGATATAAATCTATTACATACAGTTATATACGAGTTATCTATACTTTTATACTAGTACTAGCCTCTGCCCGCGACTTCGTTCGCGTGGAATAAATACACTAACACTAACACGCAGCTGTTTTCAGAAGGAAAAAACATCCCGATTTTGAAACATTTTTCATCTGTGCTCTGCTCCTATTGGTCTTAGCGTGATGATATATAGCCTATAACCATTCTCGATGAATTATCTATATAACATTGAAAGAATTATTCAAATCAGACTAGCAATTCCTGAGATTACCCCCTACAACGTTACAACATCACAACGTCACAAACTCACAAACTTTACCTCTTTATAATATAGATTATTAAGCTAAAGAATTTCTTTACTTGAACGCGCTAATATCAGGGACTACTGGTCCGATTAAAAAAAAATATTTCAGTGGTAGATAGCTCATTTTTGTAACGGACCACAGACATATTTCACCCACGGTGTCGCGAGCCGCAAACTACATATATTTATGTATTAAAAAATAACGTAATTTCAAATAAACAACGTATTAATGTAGTGAAAAATAGTTGTCCAATAAAACAGGCTTGGTATAACCCTTATAAGGTCGCACTGCGATCGGATTATCTGGGATCTATTTAATTTGGTCATCGTGCTCATAGTTTTTCTGATGGGCACGAAATTTAAAATAATTAAAAATAAAGTATGTATATTTTTTTTTATTATAGCACGGCAAAATGACTGCACTATGCCTGATGGTAAGCACAGTACAATCCAAAAATAATAGCGACCACCGATTGACACACTGTCCATCGCCGGTCGCCACTATCATGCCGGCCTGTAATAAGCTGGATATGCACAGGCTGATCCCGAAACGCGACCCGTAGAAGCGAATCAATATTACGGGCTTTTTCGCCATATACATGGTGGTTGCAACCCAGTCGAGCTGTAAAACCCTACCACCCCGCTTGCGCCATTGCCTCGTTCGTTATTCAGCAGGGTGCACCACGTGTAGGTGAGGTTGGCTTGAGTGTCTCAAGTCTTATGATGTTATTCGACACCCCTTACACCCCAAATATTCTGGTGGGACAACTACAAAGAGCCGGTGGGCCGCAGGTAGAGTGTAGCTGCTATATGCTATATATTACTCTAAGAGCAATAAAAGCGGAGAACCAATAAAGAATGTTTCAAAGTCGGGGTTAAAATATTTATTATTTAAAAAAAAATGTTTCACATTCTACGTAAATGAGGTTGCGAGTTAAAGTTAACGTTAGCTCTAAGTAACTATTCCATGAAGACGAAGTCGCGGGTAGAAGATAGTAGGGACTAAAATTATTTGAATCGATATGGCAATCGTCAAATGTTATTACAGTTTTCCAGTTTTATATGTTACTAACTGTACCTTTTAGTTTGATTCCTAGGAAACTGTACATTTTCGTGTATATTTGTACATTTCTCAAAAAACAATTTGTTTGCATAAAATACGTTTTTACAATCCTTCTTTCAATTGTTACAAGCTAACCTTAAACATTCATGATACGTCCGAAAATTTCGATCCCACAAAGTCTTTTTAGCAATTGAGGTACGATTATTGTAGACCGAGCTCGTAAATCTACATCGAAGCAAACAGCGTAAAGGCGACTTGACAGACGGAAAATGGGTTAACCCACGAAGCTATACTTTCGCTTTTATTTGATTGAATTTATAATAAACATCATATAGCGCCATCTTTATATATGAGTATTATACAGTGCTTGCAATAAGAGTTGACTGTCAGAAATCGTCACGTAAGAAAAAAGCGTTATGATACACTGACTATTTGTCTTGTGTAGGAAGTGTTATGCACAGTTATAGGTATTGACCATAATGTGACGTGGTGTTATATGACGCAGTATTCTAATATAATAAACACAATTATATTACCAATTACAGTTAGGGTTGCCAACCATACTATAATATATAATATTGTACTATATTTCGGGTCGACGTACTATATACTGTTGAAGAAATATATAGTACGCAAAAATACTATATTTTCAACACCGAACGAAAATGTAATAATCAAATATTTATTTTTGGATATTAATTAACGTGCTTTTTCATTACATTTTGAGAGAGGTGAGTTCGTGTAATCGATTCCGAACACATCTGCAATCTTTTATTTTTGACTCCCACTGATCTCTGTTCTCTATACTAACTGTAGGCGCTGGCAGCACGACAAAGTTGTCAATATTAATCTTAAAACTAAATGTAATAAAGTATATGAGACTTTTATTTCAGACAAAACATTGTTAAAAAATGCAAGAAGTGAAAAGAAATATAGATTTTTATAAAAATAAATAAGTAACAAATATATCTTTGACTATTTTTAATTTTTTCCATAAAATACTAGATTTTTTAAAAGTATACTATATTTTTTATAACTTATTTTGAATAATACTGTATTACGCTGAGAAAATGTTGGCAACCTTACATACAGTACACGTCAGTTTTTTTGACCGCTCTGATCGTGAGCTTAAAATAAAACAAAGTTAAAATAATGTAATAAAGATCTGTAATTACCATTTATTAATCTGCAAGTTGTCTCTATGTTATATCTATAATACGTATTTATACCCTAAACTTTTCTTCTGCACAACTATATTCAGAGCGGCCAAAAAGTTTGTCGCGAACTATATGTTGTGTATAATTCTTTTGGAGGTCCTTGACGCAACTCTATCTAGTACGTTTTATTTGACTTAATTTCATATCCCTTAAGTCTCTTTTAAAGGTAATCGGTGTTATTACAAAAAAAGTTAAATACGTATTTAATACTTGCTTTAAAAAGGATTCGTACTAAATGCAACACGCTCGCCCGAGGCCAGTTCGTGTTATCTTTATTTCGCAAGTCTAACCTAACGCAACCAAAGCGAGACAAGAGGTCAAGATGGCGAACATTCAACGAGCGCGGTGCATTTAAAACGTAACCTTTTTAAAGTAAGTATTCAATACGTATTTAACGTTTTTGTAATAACACCGAATAAACATTAATGCTATTTTATTAAATTACAATGTAATATAAAAAAGAATCGAGGCAGTTATTAAGACTTTGACTGCCTTTTGTATTTTTGAATATAGCGTAAATTATTTAAATTTTAGAATTTTTGTATTGAAATTAAATACATTACCGACTTGCCAGATAATAAGTTCAAGTGTTATGTCAAACGAGTCTTAATTCATAAAGATTCATAAAGATATTACAGGGTGGAACAATATGTGAACGACGGTAACGTTTGGAAGTGAGGTCTCTCTCTGTACATCCACCAAAAACGAATGTAACCTTATATACCCAACCCAACCCAACATATGTTTACTATGTTGTAATTATATTTAAAAATATGTATTATGAAAAGATAAACCAGATCGAGTTTCTTGCCGGTTCTTCTCGATGAATGGATTGTATTCCGAACCGGTGGTGGTTTTGACGTTCATAAGTGCCTTTTCAGGGCCTAAACTGAATAAAGATTATTTTGATTTTGAAATAATTAATATTAGTCAGGTTGTCACATCTACTGGCACTCGGAACAATAATTCTTAAAAATTCTTATAAAGTTAATAATTAATCAAGCATATGATTGACTCAGCAATTTCAATACAAAATATAAACATTGCGCGTCGGTATCCTGACGCAAGCCGCACAAGCGCAATACGGTCGGTCACGCTTACTAGCATGTCATGACATAAAATCCTAAATTTAGCTCTTAATAAAGATACCGCTCAACGCGCCTAAAAAAACTCACTAAATCTTCTAATCTCTTTTTGTTATATTATAAGTGGCAAACGAGCAGGTGGGTCATCTCATGGTAAGCGATCACCGTCGTCTATAGATGCTAGCAACACGAGGGAAGTCGCAAGTTCGTTACCAGCTTGTGTTTGGAGTAGGAGATGGGGGATGGGAGAGGGGAAGGGGAGGTGAGTTCCTCCGGCGCGTTCACTAACACAACAAAACGCAACAATACAAGCACTATTAGTTCACGTCGGTTATCTAAGAAAGGCTGATATTACCCCGAAGGAGCCGACCCATAATGCTGAAATAAGTAATAGGTTCAACGGTGTTCTACAGCCTAGCAATAAAAATTCAACACCTAAACATTAATTATTCACGAACCTAATTCGTGAAACACTAAACTTTAACCCTGACTTTACCCTCGAAACATTAAAGGAATTTCAACTCAAAAAAAAATTAATAAGTTTTAAGAACGAGTTTTTGGCGGGATTTTAGTCTGTCATGTAGTGGATTTTATATTTTATTCGTGATCTTGTGTTATTTGACTCTATATTGTTTAAATTTGGTGGTATTTTACATAATGTAGTTAGTTTGTTGTGCATAAGTGAAGTGAGTGGAAAATAATACCACGGAGCATGAAATTCTGAGATGCCACAAAAACTCCCTGGAAGGTTCTAGCAAAGGATCCACCATCTTGTTAGAATATTGATTCACACGGTGCTTAATATTGAAATGATCGCACGACGCTTGTGATATTATTGACTACGTGACAATAGCAGTAACAATCGGAAAGATTGATTGCCAAATATAAAGATAAAAAAAGTTTTAAGAAAAAAAACGCTAATATATAGTCAACGATTTCATTTCAACAAGGCCTAGATATTTTAAGCCATTTTCCTAACTACAGCTCAGACAATTATTTACGTGTGACGTCCATTACGTTTTAGGGTTGTACTATTAATTAACTGTATACAGCTTCACTGAGAGGTTCATTTAAAAGCAGTTAGGTGGTTGTCACATTAATCATAATATAAAAGGCACAACCCTTATAAAGCTGTTCAACAAAGCAGGCATTGTTAGGTATATTAATGCATTCCGCTAGATCTTAAAACAGATGTACAAATGAACAAACATATATTGTAAATAGTATATTAAGCCTGTACTTTTATCTGATCATATTTACACTAATATTATAAAGCTGAAGAGTTCGTTTGCTTGATCGCGCAAATCTCAGGAACTATTGGTCTAATTTTTTTTTTTTTTTAAACTGGTACGGCAAAATGACTGTACGGTACCTGATGTTAAGTACAGTACAGTCCACAGATAACGGTGACTGACTCTGTTAAATAACAACGGCAGTCATCGCCATCATGCCGACCTGCAAAAAAATAATAATAAATTTGATTAATTTCTAATTTGAAAAAATCACTTTTTAAGTTTTTTTTCTAACTCATTACGCTATTGACCTAGTAAGGTCTTAACAGCTTCACCAAACTGTGAACTTTTTCAGTGTTAAATAGCTCATTTATCGAAGAAGGCTATAGGTTATATATCATCCCGCTAAGACTATTAGGAGTGGAGCACAAGTGAAGAATGTTTCAAAATCGGTTTATTTTTCCTTTTGCGATCATCTGCTACGTGTTAGTGTTAGCTCAAAATAACTATTCCACACAGACGAAGTCACGGGCAGAAACTAGCTTTCATAGGGGAAGTACGGACAAAATGACATGTATGGACAAAATGACATAGACGCCTTATTTAAAAATTGGTCGGTTTTAATTACGTCTCTGCGACTGTATCACGTGAAGGCAGCCATATTTATAATCCTGTCAAATGTTGAGCGCCATTGTCACAGTCGCGTCGCAGTAATCAGTTCGAACGTGTTTTGCGCCTTTAAAAGTTTATCTTACAGATGGTTTTCTCTTGTTTTCTGGTGAGTTATTTGTTGTTAATTGTAATTATTTCTATTAAAATCGATGAACTATACCAGTACCCAGTTATTTCGGTTAAATTTATTGCAATAATTAGTTGTTTCATGGAATTATGATTTTTTATTCATTTTTGTTTACATTTGGACAAAATGACATACACATACAATGGACAAAACGACATGGTATGTCATTTTGTCCGTAGAGTTTCTGTTAATTACCATTTATTATTTTGTTTAGGTGATATGCCGCGAAACTATAAAAGAAAAACTAATCGGCAGTCTTGGAGCCAAGAATCCATGAGTAAGGCTATTGAAGCATGGAAGCAAAAAAAAAAATGGGATGGGAATTGGCCGCAAAAACATTTGGTGTTCCTCAGGCGACGCTTAGAAGACATGCACTCCATATGAACAAAACCTTGAATTCTAACTCTAAAGGATTAGGAAGATTCAAGAAAACGTTTTCAACTGAAATTGAGCAGGAATCAGTAGAACACATAAAGTTTTTAGAAACACGACTTTTTGGTTTGACGCGTAAATCACTCCAAGAGCTTGCCTTTGAACTAGCCGAAAAAAATGGTTTCGATCACCCGTTCAACAAGGGCAAGAAACGTGCTGGACAAGAATGGCTTGAAAGTTTCTTGAGAAGAAATAAGGACATTTCTCTGCGCGCCCCAGAACCAACTTCGGCTGCAAGAGCGCAAGCAAATAAACCACAAGTAGCGAATTTTTTCCATATTTATGAAGAATTCTTGAAGTCTCACAATTTGGGGCCTCACCAAATATTTAATATGGATGAAACCGGGCTCACTACAGTCCAGAAACCACAAAAAATTCTGGCCACCAAAGGCAGGAAACAAGTCGGCTGTCTCACCAGTGCTGAGAGAGGTTCAAATGTGACAGTAATGTGTTGTATGAATGCCATTGGTTCATTTATTCCGCCATGTATGATATTTCCTAGGAAGAACATGAAAAACGAACTAGTTGATGAAGCTCCCACTGGCACTTTTGGACTAGCACAAGAATCAGGATGGATGAACAAAGAAGTGTTTGTAAAATGGTTAAAACATTTTCAGGCACATACGAAATCTAGCAAAGACAATCCAGTTCTACTTATTTGTGATGGTCATTCAAGTCATAAAAGCGTTGAATGTTTGAGTTTTGCCAAAGAAAATGGTATTCATATGTTATGTTTACCACCACATTGCACCCATAGAATGCAGCCCTTGGATGTTTGTATCTTTGGACCACTAAAAACTTATTTCAATCAAGAAATTTCTAAGTGGCTAAAAAATCATCCAGGGTGCGTTGTTACCCATTTACAAATAGGGTGTTTGTTTAATGGAGCATATGGAAAAGTCGCAACAGTTCAAAATGCAAGTAATGGCTTTAAAAAGACAGGCATCTGGCCTTTTAATCCTGATATTTTTCCAGACTACATGTTTGAACCAGCAGAGACCACAAATGTTCCGTCGAATCAGGAGAATATTGCAGACAGTACATCTAAACTTCCCAGCCCACATTTGCCATTAACTGAATTAATTAACACCTTCTCAATCCAAGAAGATCCGAGTAACGATGTTGCATCTATTTTAAATCCATCAGCAACAAATGAAGATGAACTAGATTCTTCACAAAACACAACGCATGCTACCACCAATTCTGATATTGGAGTTGTTGTTTTTTATGTGATGAACCTGAATTTAGAAACATGTGTAGAGGAGTCTAATAAATTGGAGGCAGCTGGAGCAGCGTACGATGATAGTGTGAGACCTGGCCCATCAAAGCAATTACTGACATATCCAGTTGCTACTATTTCGCCAGCACCACAAGGGCAGTTCATTCGAAGCCAAGGAATAAGAAAACTGAAACCTGTCAAAACTGATTGGCTTTTAACTTCTACTCCAAATATGCAAGAAATTATTGCTAAAAATAGACCAAAGAATCCACCGATAGAAAAGAAGAGACAGGTTAAAAGAAAAATTTTTGATGAGGATGAAATAAATATTCCTGCTTCCAAAAACACTCTACCATCAGAGAAGAGATCGAGAGCACCGAGGCAGCGTATAACTGCTCTGATATATGATAGCTCAGGAAGCGAAGATTTATTATGCGAGACAGAAGACGACGATAGTGACTGCGCGTGCATTTATTGCAATGACCTCTTTTCCCGTTCTAAGCCAGGGGAAGGTTGGTTACGATGTACGACTTGTTTCCATTGGGCTCATGCGTCATGTGCTGATGTCCCAAAGAAGACCAAACGATTTATTTGTGAACTGTGTTCTTAAAAATTAGTATATTATTATGTCTTTACCTTATATGTCATTTTGTCCGTACTATATGGACAAAATGGTTTTTGTGATTACTTACATTTTTTCTTAATATATATTTTTTTATAGTTCCTACTTAATTAAAAGACTGTGTTACTGTTAGTCAATGAACCTAAGATGACTAAAAACGATTGAGACTGATTATAATATCATTAAATAAATAAATATGATTAGAAAACAAAATACCCTGTCATTTTGTCCGTACTTCCCCTATATAACTAGTTGTTCCTTGCGACATCAATCGCGTGGAAATATACAAAAAAATAAATAAAAGCAATCACATGTGGCGCGATCAGTCATAGATACTGCTCTTAATTTTATTATATATGGGCGGAACCCTGTTCGTGTTTTATACATAAAAGTTTAACTTAAGTTAACCTTAGTTACTGTTCATAATTTGCCCGTGAAAGTATCGTACAAATTAGTCCAAACATTTCAGATAATAGGCCGAACAAACAGACAGAAAAATATTGTAAAAATTGATCTCTTTTTATAAATACTGCATATTATCTCATATCCATTTATTAAAAGGCACTTATTTTGTTACTAACTGCGCTCGCGCTGGAACCCGATGTACAAAACAGTGAGAAATAATGACACCTGAATGCATTAAGTCCATTTACTTATCTACTTTTCTCTCGTACTTAATTATAAAAAACTTTTAAAAGATTGAACCGATTTAAATAAAGGAAGAATAAATATAACTTGAGAATATGTTGTCCTGGTTAGGTTTTGTCGTGAATGCAGTACTTTAGCAGTGATGTATGTTTCAGACAGACGGACAGACATTTCTAAAAATGATTGAAATATATTCTATTACTTATTCCATGTTGCCTACAACAATTTTTTTCACAAAAATCAAAAATGTACAAATAAGTTAAGACTTAAATTCTTATTATATCTATAGACTAGCCTCTGCCCGCAACTTCGTTCGCGTGGAATAGATACACTAACACATAGCAGTTCTCAAAAGGAAAAAACATCCCGATTTTGAAACATTTTTCATCTGTATTCCGCTCCTATTGGCCTTAGCGTGATGATATATAGCATATAAACATTCACAATGAATGAGCTATATAATACTGAAAGAATTATTCAAATCGGACCAGTAGTTCCTGAGATTACCCCCTACAACGTCACAACATCACAAACTTTACCTCTTTATAATATTAGTATAGATAAAGAACTGTACTACTACCATTACTGACATTTTCCGTAAGTTTCAAGTACTGCACGTATTTTATTTTTTTTATATCATGAGAGGCAACCGAACCGGTGGGTCACTGATTTTAAATGATCACCACCGTCCATAGACACTTGCAACACCAGGGTAGTCGCAAGTGCGTTGCCAGCCTCTGTTGGGGGAGGGGGGAGGAAGGAAGGTGGAGATGGGAAAGGTCTCCGGCGCTCTATCTGAACGGACGAAGCGCAAGAATGCAAGCACTATTACTTCACATTGGTTTTCTGTGAAAGAACTGTGCTACCCAGAGCTAGCCGCGACCCAATCATGCTGACACATGTAATAGCTTCAGCGTGGCCTGACCACCTACAGAATTCTAATATTACTTTTTAACGCGGACAAAGCCAAATACTATCGATAGTGTTTCAATATCTGAATTAATAAAAAATATATCAGAATTGCATTATTCAAAGTCACCGTACGTCGTTTGTAAGCGTATGTTTCCCAATTCAGCAAAGCTTTTATCCGGTTGTGTTTTTTTTTTATACAGAAAAACGAATTTAAATGGGTCATTCGTTTCACATAATATAACTGGGGGGAAGCATTGTTTGGCGTCACGTTTCCATTTGGTCCGGCGCGGTGGTTCTTTTATTAACAGATTTCAAACAACTTTTCGTTGTTATAAAATTTACCGCTCGAATTGGAAATGTGATGGAAGCGACGGATCCAGTGTTGTTCTATTCGATACATCTGAAATATATAAAACTCCAGTGTCATGATGTTTGTCTAGAGTGAACTCTAAAACTACTCAACCCATCTTCATGAAACTTGGCATTTATATATAATAAGAGCTTTTGCTCGCGACTTCGTCCGCGTAGCAAATGACATTGGGCTAACTAACACGCAGCAGAAGTTCTGAAAGGAAAAAAAAACATTTTTAAACATCCTTCATTGGTGCTCCGCTCCTATTGGTATTAGCGTAACGGCATATAGCCTATAACCATTCTCGATACATGATAACACTGAAAGAATTTTTCGAATCAAAGCGGAACCTTATATATTTCCATACTCACTTTCATCCCTTATTTCCTATTAATATTTTAAATCACTGAGAGTAAAACTTTTATAAACTTTGACTATCATATATATTTATATCGAATCAACAGCCTAAAACATAAGTTTCAAGCTTTTAGGTCTAAAAGTGACGATACTTCTTTTCATTCAATACATCTTTTCATTCCCCTTTCAACCCCTTATAACACTTTTTTCGCATTAAAAGTAGTGTCTTTTCTCAGTTCATGTCCTTTCTTAAGCTCTATCTGTGTTTCAAATTTGATTTAAATCGGTTCAGTAGGTTTGGCGTGAAAACGCGATAGACATACAGACAGTTACTTTCGTATTTCTAATATTATTATTAATTATTCGGTCCAACTTCAGAGATAGCATAATTTATATTTCGATTAATGACTTCAATATTTTTTTATTAAAAATTAAATGATTGTCAATGTTGATTATTGTTATTAATAGTAAGTTTATTAAGTCTCAAACAGATGGCACTTTAGTGTTAAAACTCGCTGTTATAGATATGTCATAGAAAACGCCACGTTTTAATTTTCAATTTGTTTTTCAAATCCAGTTTACGTCCCAGCGACACGTGGGCGGGTCAGCTGGTCATGTTTAGAACTTAGCTTCTGAAATTGTATTCGAATTATTTAAAAGGACATCAAGTAGACGATTAAAGAAATTGAATTTTATTTTCATTTAAATTTTAATTAGATTTGTAAAGGCGAAGGTGAATTTGTTTGTTTGTGAATTTCACGACCATTTATCATGAAATTTTGCGTATACTTTATAGGAAGTATAGGGCACATAGAGTACATTTAACCTTAAAAAATGTACTTTTCCCAAGGGATAGGTCAAATATAATTGATCAAAATCTAGTATAATAGTAATAAAAAACATCACAAAGAAATCTGAAGGCATAAGTAATGTTTTACGAGTGTTTCATAGAAATATGAAATTTCGATCGGAAAAATTAAGAAGGTAATACGATTTTAGAAATTGTTTAACATGGTTCATAAAATTTAAAATTAGGTGCCAAGTTGCTGTATAGTGACTTTTATGTTTAATTCAATCCGTAACTCGGCAAATCGAAACCCCACCGAGAACAGTCATGTTTATTGGAAATTCCAATAGCTTATGCTAAATATCAGCCACATTGCTAATTCTAGGTGGTAGAGCCACGCTGAAGCTATTACTGGTTATAGCATGAATGGGTCGACTCGTCCGGGGTAGTAACACCCTCTCACAAAACCCGACGTGAAGTTAGTGCTTGCATTGTTGTGTTTCGTTTGGTCAGTGAAAGCGCTGGAGAACCACCTCCCCACAGAAAACATCTGCCCTTCCAAACATATCGACAACGCACTTGCGACCTCCCTGGTGTTGCTAGTTTCTATGAATAGCGGTGATCACTTAACATCAGGTGACCCGCCTATTAATTTGCCTGATATAACAAAAATAATAATTTAATAGCTACAGAAATAGAGAAAACCATAATATAGACACGTCAAAATATTAAAACAAGCTGTATTTCCACCAATTAAGGGTGTGACGCGAAAAAAAAACAAACACGGTTTTGTCTCCTTTTTAAAAGGTTACCTCAGTTCGCGCTAATGGAGCGACGGCTGAAACATAAGTAATGCTTTCTAAAATACACAGTCAATTTCTCGCGCGGTTTACCAAACAAGGTATTATACTAGAAGTCGATGTGAGTGTGTAATTTAATTGGCTTATTTGCTACCACATCTGCGAGTCTTTTCCTCTTCGCTGTAATTGATATGAAAGCCTTATTATAAGCAGAGATGAAAGAAAAAGGACTACATTAATATAATCATTTGAATAAAGGAAACGATTTTGTATATATTCATTTATATACATATTTTAAATAGTCCGAGATGCTTTTATACGGTTACACTATTAATGGTATAATTGTAATCTATCTAATACCTTTAAACGAGCAATTATTTTTTTTTTTTTATTGTTATATATTCAGGATCTCGGAAACGGCGTCATCTACTTCCGTGAAACTTAGTGTGTAGGTAGTTTCGGGGATAATAAATCGAGCTAGGTTGGTTTTATTTATAGATTTTTTTTTTAACTGAGTTTTCAGGCAATGAAAAAATATAGCTAGAATATAAAGGTAAATTTCGCCACAGCTCTCAAAACAATAATAGCTCAGATGGAAATCGGTTACTTCAAAAATCCGTCTAACTCCAGTTCGAATCAGATTGACATCAAAACAGATATCTTTTTAATATGTATTTTTTTTTGTAATAAAATGCGAAATGCGAGGCAATCCTAACAGTTTATTTTAATTTAAAAATGTCGTTTAAAGAACGGAACCATGTTCGGTTGCTCAGTACTTCACCCTTAAGTTATAATATCTTTACACACTTTTTTTTTAATGTACCTGTTTTTAACATAAAACCGCGGACATGTGTATATTTTTGTCATAAAAAAGCAGAGTATTTTTATTGTTCAAGTTAGTTCGAATAGTATATTTTATATGCCTATGAATTTCTGTTTTTGAACTAGATTTAATATGAAATTAATAGTCATTATGTATTCATAGTTATTAAAACTGCAAGGTACAGTTTTTTTTCTATCATGGAGTTTCTGTTTTAGCTAGATGTTCCTTTAATATGTATTAACATTTATACATGTATATGCGTGTATATCAATCTATACATATAATAAGAAGGTAAATTTAAAGTGTCCGTACTTCTTAGATAGTTTTGAACAAAATTGTTTCAGGTGTCTTTGAATCTACGAGTATACTTTATTATAAAGAGGTAAAGTTTGTGAGTATGTGACGTTGAGACGTTGTAGGGGATAATCTCAAGAACTACTGGTCCGATTTGAAAAATTCTTTCAATGTTATATAGTTCATTTATCGAGGATGGTTTTTTTTTATATTTTGTTTTAGTCGCAGACTCTTGGTCCGCACCTTTTTTTTGCTTATATGTAGTTTTTTTTTTTTTTTTTTAAAGTAAAAATCGTATCCTTGAGCATATATATATATACATTATTATTATTAGTAGTTTATTAAATATTCACTGTTTAATTATTATTAACTTTTTTTTTGTTTTAATGACGTTATTGTTTTTATAGCGCTTGCATTTCCATTCTTTATGGCAATTTTTCGGTTGTAATCCACAATATCCCGTGCCGGAGCGTCCACGACCCGACGAATGAACCTACTTATCGCGTCGTCAGTCACGTCGGTATAGTAGACACAGGTGTCGGTGTGCCTAGATATTGCCACTATAGCATGTGAAACGCTATCGTGGATTTGTACCCTTCTGCTCTTTGTTTGCAGGATCACCACCGATTTGAAGGTCAGTCCCTGGGATTCATGGACTGTCAGAACGCGCGATCCTTTCCCTACCCCGTAGCCCTTTTTAATCAAGGCTTTTTTCTCCTCCTGTGTGTGTACCAGGAAGAGAGTATCGGGAGTGTTTGAGGGTATTCGTTCGCCCTGATAGCCCCTGACGCTCAGAGATCTTACTATCGGTTTCGGTGAATATATACCGTCGTATACTTGACTCAGTGCATAGCCTACATCCATCGGGTTCCTGTAAGTGCAAGTGAGCTGTTTGTCAATACTGGCTACGGCCGTTGGTCTGGTATATACCATCCGAAATAAATTTTCCCGGTCGATGTAGGGTAGTTGGTTGATATCTCCAATGAGGAGAATTTCGCTTGCTTCCGCCAACCGACCGGCAGTCAGGATTGCTCCGAAATGGTTCATGAGAGCCTCATCCATGATTAACCTTGGACGTTTATCATGCTCTCTGAAACCATTTACTAATATGGACGTCATGGTGCGTGCACGCTTTTCTGCTTTTTTGCCGAGGATGGTTATAGGCTATAGATAATCACGCTAAGACCAATAGGAGCGGAACACCAATGAAGAATGTTTAAAGATCGAGATTTCTATTCCACGCGAACGAAGTTGGGGGCAGAGGCTAGTAAGTAATAAAATATATTTCAACCATTTTTAGAAATGTCTGTCTGTTTATTTGAAAACGCATCAGTGCTAGAGTACTGCCTTCACGATAAAGCATATCCTAGAGTAACAATTAGTCTTAGTTTCATTAAAATCGGTTCAGTCTATCAAAGGTTATTGTAATTTTAATGACGACGCGACTTAAGCTCGTGAGAAAAGTAAATAAGTAAATGGGCTTAATACATTCAGATGATTTTATTAGCCTCTGTTTTTACATTAGTGTCTACGCGGACATAGTCGAGGGCACAGCTA
>JACEII010000012.1:2541725-2564279 GCA_014332785.1 Antheraea mylitta | reverse complement strand
TCTACGCGGACATAGTCGAGGGCACAGCTAGTTGTATATATGTCTATGGTATTTATGCATCTGTGTATTTTACATTGCCTTCGGGATTTAATCTTTAATCACATTTATTACTCTAAGATTATTTGGGAGATTGCATCGAGCCAAAAGGCCACTTAAGTGTAGGCGAGTAATGCAATTTATACAAGCTTAACGAATTGTATTGATAGTAATTTAAAATTATGAGAATTACACGCGAATAAAGCCATAAAATTAATCTATACTGACATAAAGCTGAAGTGTTTGCTTGCTTGAACGCACCAATCTCAGGAACTATTGACCCAATTTGATTTTTTTCAGTGTTATATAGCTTATTTATGGAGGAGAGCTAGAGTCTATATATTATCACGGTAAGGGCAATAGGAGAGAAGCACCAATGAACAATGTTCCAAAATCTGTTTATTTTTTTCCTTTTGAGAGCTTCCTCTGCGTGTTAGCGTTCGCCCAAAGTAACTATTCTACACGGGCGAAGTTTTTTTTTTTCAAAATGACTACGCTATTGACCCCGCAAGGTCTTAACAGCTTCACCGGACTACTAAAGCGAGCGCTTAAGGTACTCAGCCGATTTTATTTTGGTAACCAGCTCAAGGGTGCACGGCACACCTCGGCTTGGCTGTTGCCTGTTGCATGCAAAATCGTGACCTATCTCAGCTAACCTAGCTAACTATTCATATATGTATGAGTTGTTGAAACGTATATGTGTACCAAGCAAACACGCCTCAGCAACTCCTCCATATATTTATTATCGGAAAATTGAGAGTTTTTCAGTTCTATAAGGGAAAAAAAAGTAAACCCTTCCACTTTCATGTGTAAGCGTGTAGGCGTGCACGTATGTGGGGGTGATCGTGTAGTGTTGTAGCAGTGATGTATATTTGTATGTCGCCGTATCGCGCAAGCAACGCACTCAAGGGCTCCCTACCGAGGGATCGAACCTAGGCTTGAGCCGCTGCCGTGGGAGGCCTAATCGGGTGTAATCACGGACGAAGTCGCAGGTAGAAGCTAGTTTATAATAAAACAAAGCAATTGACAATTTCATAATCCTATTTGTAAAGAAATTATACAAAATGAATGAAATTAAAATTACAATGTGTAGTAAATACAGTATTTCCAATAATAAGTATACTATACCTATATATACTATACCATACTAGTATATACTATACCATACTAGTATATACTATACCAATAGTATCTATAATATGTAATTAACTCCATTCTACTATTCTTATGAGGTATTAAATTTAATCGATCAAAATCAAAAATTCTTTATTCACTTTAGGCCCTAATAAGGCGCTTATGGACGTCAAAAACTACCACCGGTTCGGAAAACAACCCAGCCATCGAGAAGAACCGGCAAGAAACTCGATCGGGTACATTTTTTTTACATATATCTCCAATACAGCATACAATAGCTTATAGTGGATGCACAGAGAGGAGTCAATACCAGACATCACAATGGTTCACATACTGATCCACTCTATATCCTTTTGACACAAAAACCCGCTGGACGTGGCGCTTAAATTTGCAGTCCGGCAAATCGGTAACATGTTTTGGGACTTTATTATAAAACCTAACACTGTTACCTAAGAAACTATTACTGGTTTTACTAAGTCTGAAACATGGGACGACCAGTTTATTACAGTTTCTAGTATTTACATATAGATAGATGGCAATATGCACGCCCAATATATATACAAATAGTCCCATGTATACTTAGGCTTTACCCAACACTCCTATATATTACTAACCAACAATATAATGTATAATATTTGAACTCCGCCCTGATAATATTTTAGGTATAAAAATGCTCGTAAACTCAAACTGTGATAATAAT
Organism: Antheraea mylitta; assembly: GCA_014332785.1. NCBI lineage: Eukaryota > Metazoa > Arthropoda > Insecta > Lepidoptera > Saturniidae > Antheraea > Antheraea mylitta. The sequence goes on along the minus strand of JACEII010000012.1, from coordinate 2,562,409 downwards.
TCTTATAGATAGGTTCGAGGAACTCGCAAAAAAGGCCTAATATCGGAAACATGAAGTCAACATACGGCCGAATATTGTAATATTAGTACCACATTAGCGGGCATCTGCGGCATGTTCGTATAATCGCAGTATATGTATTCAAAACATAAGTCACTGACACGCAGTTCGCACAAATGCGAATGCTGACAACATCAGTTTCGCTAAAATTGTAAATGATGGCGGAATTTATTGCTATAATGCCCGCTATTATGGCTACAGATCTAAAATCTTATCCAAAGACAAATAATTTAACGTTTCAACGAGTAATTATGACGGAAAAATAATGAAAGTGTTGAGAATTCGTTTATTATGAAGCTGAATGAGATTTATGAGCTAAATAACAACTTTTTGTTATTGAAGTGAAAACTTTTTAGGGGTGTTGAGCAGTATTTTTGGCAGGTGATAAATTTATAATTTCGCGTAATGACATGCTATATACATAGCTTTTGGGGGCTTTGTACATATAATATCGATATTTTGCTGCTTATTATACGTTTGATTGATTAATCGACTTTATAAAAATGTATATAATTGTTGCTCCAAGTACTTACTTATAAAAACCACAATAGTGTTAATAAACAAATTCTGAAATTTAAATATTGTCATTCACATAAGAATTAATACAAAAATTTGAAAGAAAAAACATTTATTGCTTTGTTTTGAGTTTTCACTTCTATGGGCAGTCCTTATGCTCGCCTGGAATTTTCTTTTCTTGTTTTCTATTCATATAAATATTTAAAATGGGTTAATTAATTATAAATATTTAATACCGCATATAATAAACACGATTGATTACGCCCATCTGCTCTCTCACAAACTTAGCATATTCTGTTACGACATTAGAAATTTGTATGAACGTATATTCAAAGTTTTGTTAGCAAACTTTACCGAAGGTCCACAACGAATATATTTTGCGACAAACTGACATGAATGTTTGCCACTATGTTGCCCAAGCAAAATTTGTTTGGAATAAATATTCTTAATTATTTTATATTATTAGTTGTTATTTTTTTTAACCTTAGATTTGCAAACTATAATGTGCTTTAGAAGAAATATACTCATTTATATTTGATTTTTCATTTATATTTATATTTGATAGCTTTGAAATTATAGTATAAAATAATCTTCTATCTTCTCATATATCTATACTAATATTATAAAGAGGTAAAGTTTGCTAGGTTGTGACGTTGTACGGGATAATCCCAGGAACGATTGGTCCGATTTGAAAAATTCCTTCAGTGTTATATAGTTCATATATCGAAGAAAGTTATAGGCTATATATCATCACGCTAAGGTCAATAAGAGCGAATCACCAATGAAAAATTTTTCAAAATCGGCCTTTTTTTTCCTTTGAGAGCTTCAGCTGCGTGTAGCGTTAGCTCAAAATAACTATTACGCGGCGAAGTCGCGGGCAGGGTCTAGTTAAATATAAATATATAACTCAATGCAACATACAAACATTAATACTTTTTTTTCTTTTATTCACAAAATACTATATTCGCTTACAAGTTACTTTAAAAATTTTGTCAACCTTAATTTTCAACTAACCAAACAAAACCAATAAAATCCTTTTAAATAGTACTTTATCCGCTTAAGCTTATCGTAGGATTCAGAATAATATCCTTCGTACAAGAATTTGTAATAATAATTCTAAAATGCAACATTTTTTACTAACCCTTATCTCAAGCAAATACTTTTAAAAATATTTTTAATACAACATAAGTTCTAAGATAAATTAAATTATATTCACTATCATTTTTGGCTCTAATGTACCCATTAACGAATGTATCTACAATACAGTCAGCAGTTTAAAAGCCACCGCAGGTACAAAGAGCACCAAATTACCTTGCTCAAAATAGTGAGCAGAGGCTACGATCCAAATGAAAGCCTCTATGATAAAGCACATATCTCCGAAACGTGTAATGTAATATGTATACATAGTTTGTACGCTGAACTGAGATAAGATTGTGGGGCCATAAAAATCGAGACTTATATATATGTTAATACTAACTTTTGGTTGTGACTTCGGTCGCATTAATGTAGGTTCGATTTACCTCTTCTTATTATTTCCTTTTCTATACCTTTAACAACATATGTACGTAGACCAGAACGTCTTCGCACGTTTGAGTAGAAGCTGACACTTCATCAGCAGTACAACGCACGACTTACCTACTTGTTTCGGTTTCGTGTACTGCTGATGTATCCTGGTAAATGGCAGCCAAACATGGTTTTTTTCTTTTTTTGTTTATCATAAGAGGCATACGGACAGTTCGGTCACCTGATGTTAACTGACAACCACCATCCATAGACACTAGCAACACCAGGGGAGTCGCAAGTGCGTTGCCATCCTGTGTTTGGAGGAAGGCGAGAGAGGGAGGAGTGTGGGTTCCAACCCTCCTGGGAAGGCACTGTTACTTCACGTCGGTTTTCTGTGAGAGGGTGGTACTACCCCGGTCAAGCCGACCCATTCATACTGAAACCAGTAATAGCTTCAGCGTGGCTCTACCACCTTGATAACATAGTACCACATTATAGTAATACAGACCGCGGCACCGTTCAAAGCTTATTTCTATTTTGGAAAGAAACGTTTGGTACGCGACGATGTTCTAAGTGGGTCTCGAACAACAACAACTTGCACGTTTTATAAGGTTAAGGTTTTCTAGAAGCTTTATTATGCGCACTTTGGCATTGTGGAATGAGTTAGGTACTTGTTATAGTGTTCCTCTAGGGTTATGACATGACCTGGTTGACCGATCCTAGCTCGATTCTTTAAAAAACATTTTTAAATTAAAATAAATCTAATGATTTAACAACGCAACACAAAATTATGATTTTTTACTAAAAAAAAATTATATACACTCGGACTCGAAATAAGGTTACATGGATTTTCGAAGCAACCAATATCCACTTAAGCTATTTTTGTTTTGACAGCGGCGGCGAAATTTACCTTCATATTCTAGCTATATTTTTTCATTGTCTGACATATCAGTTAAAAAAAATCTACGAATAAAATCTAGCTAGATCAATTTATCGTCCCCGGAACTACCTAAATACTAAGTTTCACGAAAATAGATGACGCCGTTTCCGAAATCCTGAATATATACAAATATAAAAATATACAAGAATTGCTCGTTTAAAGGTATTATTATAGATAGATAGATAGATATACACACTTCCCTAGACATTAAGCACCTATAACGTAAAATAATAACGTTAAAAATAGGAGTTCTTGGGGGAAAGCAAGGTTATTTCTAATAACCGATTTTTAAAAGATTCTTGTATTTAATAATTTATATTTTAAAGAATGACATATTCTATGACAGAGATTGTAAGAAGGGCTATGAAAATAAAAGTATATAAATTTGAAAAGCTATTATTTTATTCGATTACTAGCTGACCCGCGCAACTTATCTGCGTGAAATCGGTTTCCAACCGATTCCAATTGTATCTCCAAACTCGTATAATATTAAAAACCTAGAACCCGATTATAATGACTTTCACCGTTTGCAATTTTAAATTAAACAATTCAGTGCAAGTGCAAGAGAATGCAAATTTGGTGTTCTAGGTATTTTTAGACGACGATCTAAAAAAAACACTATAAAAAATATTTGTCAAAAAAAAAGACAGACTTTACGACCTATTCTCATGCAAAAGAAGTTTCATAAAATACGGTTTCGGAGGAGCTTGTACACTAGCATCGTGACACGAGATTTTTATATATTACACATAAGTGTAAATCATCTTTACTGACTGCAAACCCAATCTGAAATCTGAACCAGTTCATAATGCTATTGGTTACGGACAGCGAGCATGTGCAAGACACTTATTGACATTGAATAGTTTTAAATAGTGAATAGGAAAAGATGTGAAAGCGCGTAGATTTATTACCCTTTAGTTGCAGTACATATTGTTTTAGTTTGTAGAAACAGTGTTAGCAAAAGTTATATGGACAATAAGGAATGAATAGACTTATAATTTATTAGGGATAAGTATTGTTTTAAATTGTGCAAGATGTAATAAATCTATGTCAATGCCACGGTCTAGGGAAATAATGACAAAAGAACGAATCCATGTGCATTATTTCTCAAACGTGCGCATACTAGGGGGTCTCGGTCGAGCTGATTTCGACTTTAAGCGAGCCACACGCGTAGAGCGCGTGTATTGGCCCATTACAGCTGCGAGACCCTTAAATGAGGAACATAAACTTGTTCAAGACCAGTAGTAGTCTGGTGAAGCTGTTAAGACCTTGCTAGGTCAATAGCGTAGTCAGTTCGAGAAATAAAAAAAAAGTTCAAGACCAGTAACATCATAGACTCTGATCGGAACGGTCACCGAGTAGACTCTGAACGATAGAGTTTATTCGGAATATTGACACGACAGATTCTAATAAGATCGCAAAATAGTTTGAGTGGTTATATCAATACATTATATTCGTAATAATAATACTATAAGAACTTGTAATTAAAACACAATTATACAAATATTACGGATAGAGGTGATTTACGACCACATCAATATTTTATTCGCAATACTATTATTCAATTTATAAACGTGGGCTAACGTCGGAATATTCCTTCTTACCGCAAAACTTCGGATTCAATTTTCACTAGTTCGAACATCAACTACTTCTATTGTCAAACTGATAATTATTTGATTGACGAAGGTGTTACTTTGCGAAGATTAAAAAATACATTCTGATGTCAATTTATCACTTTCTCCGGAAACAAATTGACAGATTAGATAATATTATTCACGTAATGGCCCTACACGAGGTTAGATGAACGGCTGTACCTAATTGCTTACTGTTATAAGACTGAACGTATCTATTACATAGAAATATACAATCTTCTATACATATATTGGGAATGTAAATATGACGTGTTTGTACTTTTTTTAGATTTTTGTAAACAAATATATAGCAGATGTATTTAAATAAGTATGTTACGCCATCGCTACACACTACAATTGCTGACTAAGATTTCCAGTCCCACGATGCGGTAGGTCTTCAAAGCATTACGCCATCGCCTCACACCACAGTCGATGACTAAGAGAGCCAAGTTCCCAGTCTCAAGGCGCTGCAGATCAGAGCAACGAGTCAGCTATTTCCACGGTACAACAGGTGTACAAACTTAGTGGAAACGTTCGGAGGTCCGACTCCTTCGTTCTCACATTATTCATGTATAAAAATTTGTACGAAACAACGTTTAAACAGTGTTGACCTAGCATCGGTAGCATTCATTATGCTATAAGTTTAGTTTAGTGTGTGCTACACTCTCACAATGTTAGTCTTAGGCGAGGGCTCTTCTAATTCGGAAGCTCTCTAGTAATAGTTTTCATTGTAATTTTATTTTTTTAATAAATTAATTGAAGTAATTTGGTTTTTTTTTTTGGATCCTCCGGCTCTGACCTTCGTAACTAGTAATAAAATACATTTAAATCATTTTTAGACATGTCTATCTGTACATCTGTTTGTATGACCACGCATCACTGCTAAGGTACTGCGTTCACGATAATACATCAAAAAATCATAAAGCATATCCTCAGGAGTAACTAATTTTTTGTTTCATTAAAATCGATCGACTCTATCAAAAGTTATTGACTAAATTTAAATGACGACTGGAGTTAAATACAAGAGACGAGTAGTAATCTATATTAATATTATAAAGCTGGAGGATTTGTTTGTTAGTAGGTTGAACTCGCTAATTTCAGGAATTTAAAGGGTCCGATTTTTTTATATATATCATCACGCTAGGACCAATAGTAGCGGAGCACCAATGAAGAATGTTTCAAAATCGTTTTCTTTTCCTTCTGAGAGCTTTCGCTATGTATCAGCGTTAGCCTATAGTAACTATTACACGCGAACGAAGTCGCGGGCAGAAGCAAGTAAGCAATATATTCATGTATATTCGATGACACGATATAAAAAAAAACCAACCAGCAACTACCAGATTAGGCCCCCCTCAGCAGCGGCTCAAGCCTAGGTTTGTTCCATCGGCGTGGAACCCTTGAATACGCTAGTCACGCGATACAGTGACACAAAATCTTATATCACTGCAACATTATTACACATATCACCCCCACACACGTGCATGCATACACGCTTACACATGAAAGTAGAAGGGTTTTGTTTCTCTCCCTTATACAACTGCAATAGTTTAGAAAATTATCTGATACGAAATATATATAGGAGTTGTTGAAGTATGTATGCTTGGCACACATATATGTTCCAACAACTCATGTATGTATGAATAGTTAGCCCAGGTCAGCTCAGATAGTTCGCGAATTGCACATATCAGGCAACAGCCCAAGCCGAGGCGTGCCGTGCTCCTTTGAGCTAGTTGTCAAATAAAATCGGCTGAGTGCCCTAAGGGCTCGCCTTAGTAGTCCGGTGAAGCTGTTAAGAACTTGCTGAGTCAATAGCGTAGTCATTTCGAGAAAAAAAACTAGCAACAACTCATGACTTCGTCTACTAAATTATAATAATAAAACTTAACAGCAAAATACATGATGAGTAGTATGAATTTTAGTTGTCAAAACATAGGTATTTGTCGAAGCATCTTAGAAAATCCCTGTTCGGATGAAGCCAAGATGTTTATTGAACCCTGGTAGTGATGTCTCATTAACGATTCTGTTGATCTGAAACTAAACAAAATAGGGAACAATTGGACTGTATGTTTGTTGCAATAAAAGCCCATAAATATCAAATAAAATAAATAAATAAAAATAATTCTATAATTATGTCTACTGTTGAGTTCAAGACAATGAATGATATAAAAACTTTCTAAGTTAAATCTTTCAAATGGTCTTCAGTTCATTAACTTATGCATTTTTATTCAGGAAATCATATATTCAAGTTTTTAATCGGTTACATTAATTAAAATTTGCAAGTGTAACACACAAATTTATTATCGCACTTATTATGTAATCTAATACCTTTAAACGAGCAATTCTAGTATATTTTTATATTTGTATATATTCAGGATCTCGGAAACGGCGCCAGCGATTTCTGTGAAACTTAGTATGTAAGTAATTTCGGGGACGATAAATCGATCTAGTTAGATTTCATTCATAGAAAACATTTTTATCTGAGTTTTCAGGCGATGAAAAAATATAGCTAGAATATAAAGGTAAATTGCGCCGGCGATGTCAAAACAAAGATAGTTCAAATGTAAACCGGCTGCTTCGAAAATCCGTCTAACCCCAGTTCGCATCCACATGTATTGTGGAAGAGATACTTTTTTTAATGCTAATTTGTGAGGTTTGAACAGCTTATTTTAATTTAAAAATGTCTCGTGAAGAACCGAGCTAGGCTCAGTCGTCCAGGTACTAAATTAGTTAAGAGGCATTTGAAAGCAGCAATTCAGAGACAATAGCAACTAGAAAGGCCTTAGTTTTTTTTTTATTGTAGCACGGCAAAGTGACTGCACTATGCCTGATGGTAAGCACAGTACAATCCAAAAATAATAGCGACCACCGATTGACACACTGTCCATCGCCGGTCGCCACTAACATGCCGGCCTGTAATAAGCTGGATATGCACAGGCAGTTCCCGAAACGCGACCCGTAGAAGCGAATCACTATTACGGGCTTTTTCGCCATATACATGGTGGTTGCGACCCAGTCGGGCTGTAAAACCCTACCACCCCGCTTGCGCCACTGCCTCGTTCGTTATTCAGCAGGGTGCACCACGTGCAGGTGAGGTTGGCTTGAGTGTCTCGAGTCTTATGATGTTATTCGACACCCCTTACACCCCAGTTGCTTGAGTTTTTGTATTTTATAGATAATTTTCTATACAAATATTGGTTTCATAAATGGGATATGTATACGTTTATGTACCGGGTTCAGTAAAGATTTTACGAAAGTAGGTACCATCCGATTTTTATAGACACATACACCGCAACTCGTTGACCGATGTTTGGTTAGGATGTCGTTGTAACTTGGAAGTGTTATTCTTATTTAGGATATTTCATAGTGGTTTGCTTTATACGTGAGGCTTCTTTACTCATAAGCCTAAATCGAGTAACAACGAGTAAAATTGTAGTTTATTATATCTATGCTAATATTATAAAGAGGTAAAGTTTGTGAGTTTGTGACTTTGTAGGGGGTAATCTCAGAAACTACTAGTCCGATTTGAAAAAATCTTTGAAGGTTATATAGCTCGTTTATCGAGGAAGATTATAGGATATATATCATCACGCTAAGACCAATAGGAGCGGAGCACCAATGAAGAATGTTTCAAAATCGGGGTTTTTTCTTCTTGGGAGTTACCGCTGCGTGTTAGCGTTAGGCCAAAATAACTATTTCACGGGGACAAAGTCTCAGATAGAGGGTAGTTTTAAATAAGAAAGTTTGTGTGGTTAATCGAATATGTGGGTTTTTGGCGAGATCTTACTATGTCTTTTTTAGGTGGTAGAGCCACGCTGAAACTATTATTGGTTTCAGCATGAATGGGTCGGCTCGTCCGGAGTAGCACCACCCTCTCACAGAAAACCGACGTGAAGTAACAGTGCTTGCATTGTTGCGTTTCGTTCGGTCAGTGAGATCGCCGGAGACCCATCTCCCCTACCCTTCCCTCTCCTCTCTCTTCCCCTTTTCCTTTCTCTCCATTACCCCAAACGCAGGCTGGCAACGCACTTGCGACTCCTCTGGGGTTGCTAGTGTCTATGGACGGCGGTGATCGCTTAACAACAGGTGACCCGCATGTTCGTTTGCCTCCTATATGGTATAAAAAAAATGTCTTATGGTGGCTTTTATATTTTTTTCTACTACATATTATTACTTACATGACAATGGTAGTAATCTGGAAGATTAATTGCCAAAAGAAATGTATAATGTGAATATGAATAAAAATCAATTACCTAATTTATATACGCGTATTACTTCAGAACAAGTGCACATTTTTGATTAATTCTTCTTTGTCGTATTTATAACTGTGAGAACTGTGCCCATATGAAAAAATCTTCCGGAAAACTTAAATATTTAGGTCAATCATATTAGTATACAGACACGGCATAGGCGCTTCGATAGTGCTTAAAACTGGGCTAACTAGGTTATTTTTGATGGCTACCCCGTCAATCCAACCATATCTAAACAAAATATAACTATTTCTTTTTCACCACCGATATTGAGAATATGCCATCTTACTTTCACATTTTATCTAAGACGGTGTGGTGTTACAATAGTACTTTACGTATGTGTGCGTTAACGTGTCATTTGTTTTGTCAAAATATTATGTTGGTAACGCGTCTACACTTTTTCTTTTTTTTTTTGAACTGACTACGCTATTTACCCAGCAAGGTCTTAACAGCTTCACCGGACTACTAAGGCGAGCGCTTACGGCACTAAGCCGTCTTTTTACTTATAATATCATTGATTTAGATTACTCTATAAAAAAGGTCATTGAGCGAGATATATGTTAGGATCGACAGGTTGACTGACAATCAATTGTTCAGTTGTCATTTAATTTAATTACGTGGAAGTACTTTTTTTTTGTTTCTGAAATGACTACGCTATTGACCCAGCAAGGTCTTAACAGCTTCACCGGACTACTAAGGCGGTGGAAATACTTTTAACGGAGGATTTGACTCTTTATTAAGACACTTGTAAAGCCGGGGCGGGTAAGTAAATGTATATAAATACTCTAAGCCCAACTTGCAACATCACGCTTGAAGTCGCGTAACATTTAGTCCAACTTCTGTGAACTGTCGACGAAGCGTTCTGTACCAGCTGTCACTCGTTCTAAACAACTCCTAGAAGGTCTTTAATCAACATATTTCTAAACTTATGAATAACTGTTATAATAGTATTAGTTTTGTCTATGATATTTTGTTGTGGAAGACAGCAGCTGAGCTGGACACGATACTCCTACAACAAAATCATAATAGGGGGACTCGCGAATCTTTTAAGACCAAGCAGTTCATCATTTTGACTCTGCTCTCCCATTATATTCTTGATAATTTAATGTATTTCCGTAAAATTTTAGAAAAAAATTTAAGTAAAAGTCCGTTTTTTTAGGTAATCGTGTTAGATTTTATATCAAAGTCCCAATAAACAGTATCGATTTGTCGGATAGTGAGTTCAAGCACCATGTCAAGCGGGTTTTAATATTTAAAAACTATAAGGGTGAATCGATATGTGAACTACAATGACGTCTGGAAATGAAGCCCCTTGAATGAATGAAGCCGAACGTTGTTAGCACTCGTCCCATTAATCCGGAGAAGCTATGAAAGCCGATCAGGCCACAGCGTTAATCAGTTGGAACAAAATTAATTATTCAATATTTAAAAAAAATATATTTTTATATGTAGAGTTGTAACCATTAATATTTATGAAATTTCATATATCAACGTCAAATGTCCATCATAGCGTTCCGCTTTTATAACGATTAATTTGTATCTTCGTAGTCAAATATTCACCATATTTATTAATCTTTGATGTGATTAAAAATAAACATGAAGAAGTAATATTACACTTCACCGTAATAAGGTCAACATAAACAGGTGTAGACAGGCGAGTGAAAATTAAATGTAGCTATAGAAAGCCTCAAAATAAAAGTTATATTTAAAACATTTTATATAAGTCGCTCTAGTAGGAGCGAATGGAAATCTACTGCGGTACACAACACGGTGAAGTTAATTTTTAATTAAATATAACACTAATATTATTTCACGAACAGCTATATTTTACGCGTGATAATTTCACGAAACTGAGGGCCCAACCAAGTTGCTTATCTACAATCACTAACGCAAATAGAAAACGGAAAAATGTATGGAGATGACATATCTGAACGCTATATTACGTGAATAAGCAACTTAGTTAGGCCCCCTGAGTCGCGTACTCTTATAAGGTTCTCTAAAAATCACTTTAAAAAAATTTTCACTTAACTCTTTTTTTATTTAACACTAAATAATTATGAGAATTAAGGGTGTTACGGACCGATAGTGGGAATGAGCTGTCGGGTGGTAACGACGAACGTAAGAACACTGGGAAAAGTACTAGGAAAGGTGCTAAGTAGGAGAGGATATGGTTCTATGGTGTTGGAGAAAGGTTGGCATATTAGAGTACATAGTTCGGATATAACAGTGGGCAGACAACTATGTATAATTAATTTCTCACAGTGATAAAGTTATTTAGATGTTATAAAAAACTTTTAATAAATCAAAGCCTGGCCATTTTACTCAATACGGTCTAATTAGCTTATCTGTTTTCCGTGCATAGCTTTGTCATTTGAAGATTGTCCTCAATGAATTGTAAATTTGAATTTAATCACGCGTGATATGTAACGGTTACATTTAATAAATATAACTAGTTACATTTTATCACTCGTTATAACTAGGTACACGTGACTGCTTATGCCATAGTCCTGTTTAAACAATGCTGAGAAGGAAGCACATTGGTATAAAGTATAATAAATTGTAACATATATTTCAGTAAACGAAAAATTCTCGAATCGTTTGTAAACAAAAGAATGAAACATCGAGATTGTTCGAATCAAATGAATCTCAAATTACACTATAGGTATGCAAGATCCAATGCAGTAAGAGAGATTGCGCACAGTCGCTTATGCATGGAATCGCGTCGCCACGTCTGACACACACACCACGGCCTGTATCACCACACCAACAGTCAGGTTTAGACGCGTATAGACGATTCACATAAAAATTAAAATCAAAACTAATATTTTGTCATTATTTATTCATGAATACACGATACAGAAGTAAACAGTTTTAGGAAAAGAAATAAAATAAGGGAATAAAGTTATCTATGTAACTTTTATTTTTATCTCACTCCAATATCATTTGTCAGTTAGTATAACATCGAAGTAAAATGTTATCTTCTTGTCACTTAACATCAACCTTTATTAATAATAATATTGTAATTTGTTATTCATGGAGGAGCGTAAACTAAACATTTTTCAATCAATCACAAGTCAGTTTACATATTATTTTCTACGCGTTATGGCTGACGAAATTTATTAAACAATATTCAATCTGCTTATAGTTTAGAAGTATAATACAAATTGTGAACATAAATTACATAATATTCCTTCAATTAATCCGTATATAATGTTTCTTTAGAAAATACATTTATAATATACCATCTTAATCTATAACTACCACATTCCTACGTTTGGATTTCTCAATAAATTAAATATTGAGGGAATGAGGGACCTTCTAAAATAGCCAGATTATATCTTTGTTATCAGAAGTCTAGTAAAGAAATTCGATAAATAAAGAATACAAAAGAAAAACATTCGGAAATAGTCAAAGATCTTCTTATACTATCCTTGGAAGATAAATTAAAACGTATCCAGTTGTTAAGAACAAAACGAAAATGTGTTATATTTATTTTGTCTATTTATATAGGCATAATTGGTTCCAAATTCGGTTGTCTCTCTCGCACTGTACACTCATCCGTTTAGGTAGAGCGTGACAGCAATAGATTCCGTGGGTCTATTCTTAAACTAAGATTTAAATATCAGTGACATCGCACTCACGTAAGTACTAAGCTTGAAAGGCATTTACACTTTTGGCTAAGTGAAGCATCGTTATGATATGAAAACTAGCAATAACAACAATGATATTGTTTCACTTTTCACCAAGCCAAAGCATGACCAACCGCCACCTGCCTACCACCTACCATCTGCCACCTGAGATACAGGATTACCTAGTTTAGGTGGCAGCGGTCATATGTAGAATCCAACAATTTTTAATCTACTTTTTGATAGTTTTGCGGTCCATAATTCTAGTTTGATAAGTTGCATAATAATATTTTTTTTAATTTTATGATTTATAGTCAACCTCTCCACTATTTATGTTTTAGCATATTGTATATTAACTGTAATAATCTACAATTACTTGTAAAATAATATAACAGCACCATATTGTATTGTATCGCATACCTTTAAATGTAAAGATGTAAGTTTATGAGCAATAAATCTATAAATAATTAACTAACCTTCAGTTACGGCCATTTTCGGGCAATAATACTACTTTCCCCTACAATTTCCTTGTTGGCGTATCGAAAATTCTTGTCGAAAACCAGTAATTCTTCTGTCTGAATATTCAAAACTCACCTACACTAATTATCGAATTCGATCTAGAGGTATTAATTTATAAATAAATCTCCAAAGTATGTTTTTACAATTTTATTCAGTTAACTTTTCAATTCAGCACCATAAACTTTCTTAACTTGTCTGTGAAATAAGACATCGTGTTTGCAGACGCTGTAACGATGCATCGTAAAGATAAATTGGTATGTAAAGAAGGGGTAAACACTTTGTACACAAATTATACGAGTACAGATATTCACTGTTGTACATAGATGATAAATACCTATACACCAGTATACTTTCTCACAAACAGTTGATTACGTATTCGTCCGATTTCGGAGCAGCTCGTCTCGATCCGTGCGAGCTTTGTACAGTCGTACCATTAAGCGAACTCTCGGCCGAGCTACATGGTAGGCAGAGTGGGGGGTGTTAGGTTTTTTCGTTACGGAATTTTTCGATTCGGTCTCCACGTTCAAGTCACGGGATAGAAGCTATGCAATAGCTTGAAAATTGTATTAAATATAAAATACGAAAATAGCAATACAAAGAATGAACTAATAACAGAGATATACTTCACTGGATATAATAGACCGCTAGAATTATTTGAAATTTAACGAACTCTTGTGTCTATTAGAGCTGTTTTATTATTGTAATAACATTAAATTCTATCGTCTCACCATTATGATAACAATATAGTCGGTCTTTGGTACATGAACTAGTAATATGATGTGTTATTCGTACAACGGCAGGTTTCGTACAACCACTGTAGGTGGTAGAGCCACGCTGAAGCTATTACTGGTTTCAGCATGAATGGGCGGCTCGCCCGGGGTACTACCACCTGGCCTACTGATCCCAATTGAAGTAACAGTGTTTGTATTGTTGTGTTTCGTTCGGACAGTGAGATTGCTGAAGGAACACCTCCCTTGCCCTCCCTCCTCGTCCACCGCGCTTCCCCTCTCTCTTCCTCTTAAGCACAGGCTGCCAACGCACTTGCGACCACCCTGATGTTCCTAGTGTTTATGGACGGTGATGATCACTTAACATCAGGTGACCCGCCTGTTCGTTTACCTCCTATGATATAAAAAAAAAACGGATAACAAATGGTTGAGGATACCGTTATTTTGCTACGTTACACTGAATGAAATACATTGAAGTTCAAAAAAGGACGAGATTCTATTTTCGACTATATGTTTTTTTAGTTAGAATGAATAGGTGGTTTGACCCCACGATTGAGCATTATTATATAATACCGCTAGCTGATATTCAGGAATTTGTTTACGTTATCGATTATTGTAACACTATATTCTTTACGTACAAACAAAAAATTATACAAAACATAAAAGCAAAGTATACTTTGCTAACAAAATGTATTTGTAGCGGTGGTAGATGTAATATTTACTGCTACTAAGTTATATTATAATTTAAAGTAAACGAAGACGTAGAGAATTGCTAGTATTATATGAGAGATTACATTTGCCCTTCGGTAACATAAAACTCTCATTCTGCGGGCAGAGACTTACGTCTAGATGTTCAGCGAGTAGTAGTTTCTATGTACCTAATCACACTAAGCCATCGCAGAGTTGTGATGCACATTTGAATTTAATAAAAATTTTCCGTTTCTCAAAAATAGTCGACTTCAAAAGTTTCATTGTGCGACGACTAATTTCTTGGTGGATTTCTTTTTCCACATTTCTGTTCATCTTTTCGAATTATTTTTTAAGTAGTTTTTAAACTATCGCCAATAAAATACAGTATGTTGTTTTCTATTCGTATTCTTTGTATATAGAACTAGTAACTACTGCCGACTTCTTCTGTCGATATAATGTATATATGGTTATACCTTAAAGTATCTCTGTATAACCCTTACGGCATATGTAACTCACACTGAGTGTTGCGGACAACGAGTCATGTGTAAATCATTTTGTGTAATTGGATAGTTGTAAGTGAGATTAGAATAATAAGAAATCATATGGTATAAGATATATATTTTTTTATTTATAATTTTTGTGGGTGGTAGAGCCACGCTGAAGCTATTACTGGTTTCAGCATGAATGGGTCGGCTCGTTCGGGGTAGTACCACCCCTCTGACAGAAAACCGACGTGAAGTAACAGTATGCATTGTTGCATTTCGTTTGGTCAGTGAAAGCGCCGGAGGCCCACCTCTCCACCCTTCGCGCTTCCCTCCTCCCCTTTCCCTCCCCCTTGCCCCTTTCCCCGTAAACACAGGCTGGAAATGCACTTGCGACTCCCCTGGTGTTGCAAGTGTGTAGGAACGGCGGTGATCACTTAATATCAAGTGACCCGCCTGTTGGTTTGCCTCCTATGACATAAAAAAAAAAAAATTTTACAAAATTAATGTTGGCATCACTTGGAACGGATGAGGGGGAAAAACATTGAAATCTGAATTTTACATGTTCTTTTAAATGTTATTTAATTAACAAACAAAACTATAATAATTCAAAATATGTATATATTTTAGTTAAATAAGCTTATTTAATTGTTTTGAAGGTTTCACATTTTTTTTAAACACGAGTGAAACCACAGCGCATGTGTTACCTTACTGCTTATCACTGGCATTAACATGACAGTCCAATTAGTTGATAGATATACATATCTATCTGCCTCAAACACTCGCCAAGTGGTGTGGATGCCGCTGCCGAATAGCAAAAAACAATACTAACATTGGATTCTTGAACTGAAAACTTTTTAGACGTGTTGATCTGTATTTTTGACAGGAGATACATTTTTAATTTCTCGTTGGAGTTTTTGGCGGGATTTCAGTCTGTCATGTAGTGGATTTTATATTTTATTCATAATCTTGTGTTTCTTGATTCTATATTGTGTAAAGTTGGTGGTGTTTTATGTAATATGGTTAGTTTATTATGCATAAGTGAAGTGAATGAAAAATAATACCACGGAGCATGCAATTCTGAGATGCCACAAAAACTCCATGGAAGGTTCTAACAAGGGAGCCACCATCTTGTTAGAATGTTGATTTACACGACGCTTGTTGTTGAAATGATCGTTCTACGCTTGTAATATTATTGACTACGTGACAATGGCAGTAATAATCTGAACGGTTGATTGCCAAAAATAAAGTTAAAAAAAAAATTCTCGTCATGGGATCCTCAGCATTACGCTGTACTGTGCTTGCGCGGCTTGCCTCAGGCTAGCGACACGTAATATAGGGGCCTGTCTACATATAAAAAAGTAAATAATTATTACTCCAAGTGCGAATAGCTATGAAAACCACACTAATATTAATAAACAAATGCTGCAATTTAAATATTGTCATTCATACCATGAATATTTTAATATGAAAATTTCAAAGAGTTTTTCTTTAAATTTAATCTAAACGAAATCTAGTATAGTCTGTCATATCGAGGTTAATCCCGAATACAAATCAACGGAACCAGTATTTCAAGTGAAGCTACCCGTAGTTTATATTTTGACGAAATTTGTCGTTACAAAGTAACCGTTGAATGGCACAGTTGATACAGCGTGCTCTCAGTTACCGAGTTAATGAATATAAAGTAGGACATCCTGGAACATCGTAGATTTAACACGGATGTAGTTTACAATGTATCAAATCACTAAGTTTATTTATTTTATTTTATCTTTGGCAACCAAACTTGTAGTACATTATTACTGCTATTGTCGAATAGGTAAAATGATATTACAACTTTCTTCCGATCATTTCAGTAAACTAACAAAATGGTGGCCTTTTTCTTAGATTTTTCCATGGAATTTTTCTGACAAGTCAGAATCCATGCCCTATGGTATTATTTCCCATCCACATCACTTGTGCACAACAGCGGAACTATTTTTTTTAACTGGTATGGCAAAATGACTCTACAGTACCTGATTGAAAGTACAGTACAGTCCACAAATTACCATGACAACCGGCACATATGCCTCTTCACCCTTCGTTTAAAGGACCCCATGTCATAGGCGGAAGTGATCACACTGGCTGGGATGCTATAACTCTATTACATTATATACAATTAATAAAAATAATCAACATTGACATTTTTTTTTATATCATAGAAGTCAAACGAACAGGTGGTTCATCTAATGTTAAGTGATCACCGCCGTTCATAGTCACTAGCAACACCAGGAGAGTCACTAGTGCGTTGACAGCCATTGTTTGAGGGGAGAGGAAGAGGAGGAAAAAGGGGTAGGGGAGGTAGGTCTTCGGCGCTCTCACTAACCGAACGAAATACAATAATGCAAGCACTGTTACTTCACGTCAGTGTTTCTGTGGATTGAGTGGTAGTACCGGGAGCGAACCGTTTTTATGTCAATAATTTCAGCGTGGCTCTGCCACCAAAGAAGGCGAAATTTAATTAGTAATATAAAATGTTAAAGCCCTTAATTAAAATATAAATTATCCTATCTCAGAAGTTGGACCAAATTATACATAAATGCCTTCATGAGATCGGTTGAGTTGTATCGGAGTTAATTGTGGACAAATACTATGACACTGGATTTTAATATACAAGATAATATTATTAATTATAAAAAATCAGTCACCTTTTATTGTGATTTCAATCTACTGGACAATATTTTCACCAGAACTTAGAAAATAAATAAACGGACAAAAGGAATATATACAAAAATGTAATTTTACAAATCTGGGGAATGAACATCTTAGAAGTGAGGATTCAGCTAGAGACTATAAGCTAGAAGCAACCGAGACTCATTACAAAGATGTGATTGTATTAAATAAAACATGATCATGGTGAAAGGAAAGGATGAGAGCAACCAGTTCATTCACGAGTTCGTTGCCATTTTTCACAAATAATATTATAATTTATAGGATCTGTGGATAATATAGCTTATGTAAGTCAGCAAATTTCGTTGTCTCTGTTCAGTAATTTGTACATTAACCCCTCGGCTAATTTTCTGTGACGCAGATCACAAAATAGTATGACGGTTTTAAATACCTAACCAACTTTTTAAAAGGGCCATCCTTTTTTTTATTATTAACGTGGGGAAATCCCTAACAGATACGCTACCCTCCCGGGGGAGAGGGTAGGTTATGTCCGATTCGCACGGATTAAAACCCCACGGTGTACCGTCCGCCGCATGGTAGGGGCAGCCAGGGATCGAGCATGCTTACTGACCTGATAAACTGCCCCTGCGGCAGCCTGGCGAATGAACGCCAGGCTTCACCCTACTATAGAGAGGCTACTGGGTACACGACCAGCAGCCTTCCCTCGTCAGCCTCACCCGTGCAACGAGGAGATGGGGGCTCCGCCCCATCCCCTCAGGTTTGGCGACGGTTTTGGGAGGGACGGGCATTACGCTTCGCCCCTCCCGCTGCTCTTCTTTGGCGAAGAGGACCACTTCTGGGATCGACCTCCCGGGCCCTCTCCGCCGCCTCCTTCTGTGAGATGACGGTCTCGCAGAAGGAGGCCACAGTAGCCCAGACGTCCTCACTGCCGAGCATGGCGGAAACCACGCCCGGCAGCGAGAGATCGTCCCCCACCACCGCAACCAGAGCGCGGCGCTGATCGCCCCACGCGGCGCACTTCGAGAGAGTGTGCTGCGCGGTGTCCGTCTCAGCGCCGCACAAAAGGGCCATCCTGACTGCCAGCCGGCTAGCGGAAGCAAGCGAAATTCTCTTCATCGGAGATATCAACCAACTACCCCACATTAACCGGGAAAACCTATTTCGGATGAATTACAGCCGACCAACGGCCGTAGCCGGTATTGACCAACAGCGCACTTGTACGTACAGGAACCCGATGTATGTAGCCTATGTAATGAGTCAAGTATACGACGGTATATACTCACCGAAACCGATAGTGAGATCTCTGGGCATCAAGAGCTATCAGGGCGAAAGGATATCCTCACGCACCCCCGATACTCTCTTCTTAGTACACACACAAGAAGAGAAAAAAGCTCTGATAAACAAGGGCTACGGGGCAGGGGAAGGATCACGCGTTCTGACAGTCCACGAATCCTAAGGATTGACCTTCAAATCGGTGGTGATCTTGCAAACAAAGGGCAGAAGGATGCAAATCCACGATAGCATTTCACATGCTATAGTGGCAATATCCAGGCATACTGACACCTGTGTCTACTATACCAACGTGACTGACGGACGCGGTTTGTAGGTTCATTCATCGAGCCGTGGACGCTCCGGCGCGGTACATTGTGGATCGTGTGGATTCTGGAATCTAAAAATGGCCATAAAGGATCATAATAAAACCGCCATAAAGGCAATAACATCATTAAAAAATCCACTCTAAAATAGTAAACAGTTAATTATAAATAAATAAAAAACACCCAATAATTGCTCACAGATACGATTTTTCACGCAGATAATAAAAAAATAAATAAAGCAAAAGCAAAAAAAATGTGCCGACCAAGAGTCTGCAGAACAAAACAATTAGTAAAAAAAAACTTTTTAAAATTTGTTAATGACTACATCCGGTAGCGCCGTTACCGTTACGAGACATTCGAGAAGCGAGACTACAACACGACCGGAACATTAACACTACCGGCGCCATGTAGTCCGGTGAAGCTGTTAAGACCTTGCTAGGTCATTAGCGTAGTCAGTTCGAGAAAAAAGAACCGCTATCATATTAGATCAATTCTTTACATAAATAAGAACCATTATACAGAATTGATGTGTTACTTAAATAATAATAATTTCAGCGTTATTATTATTTTTGTGTTGCTAAATTGTTTTGGAAAAACTTGAGTAAATAGTAATTGCTTTGACTTCCACAGTTTGTCTGATAAAAAGCAAGATGTTGTTTATTGGTACAGACTTCTGTCTCAGTTATAGTAAGGCGAAGCTCTACTCGGATAAAGTCACAGTAGCTACAGAGTATGTAATGGCTTCCCTGACAGATCGCCTGATTATACGTATATTTTGTAACAAATTACAATATTACTCATCGCCAATGAGATAGTAAGGATTAAATTTAAAGTGAAAATATGATTATCACTTCACAAGGATGCTTACTTACGTCTGCGAATTTTTGACTGAAAAATAGGTGGAAAGTTTCTAGTAGGACCTTAAACACTCTTTTGTTTCTTATTCAACACAATCTATAATTTGGCAAGGAAGTTCACTTACTTTTAGGCATCTTTCAAAGAAGAATCCATATTTATAGAGCAGACTATATTACGTTAAATGTTTTCAATATTACATAATAAAGTAACATATACACGTATAATAAGAATGTATGAATGTGTCTTGTAACCTGCCTGTACTGTTGTGACTACTTTTACATTTTTTGTGAAAAAAAAAATGTTGCAGGTATCTTGGATTAACTAATAAAATATATATCAATCAATTTTATAAATGTCTGTCTGTCTGTATGAACACGCATCACTGCTAAAGTACCTACTTTCACGATAATAATTCACCAAGAAAATCATAAAGTATATCCTCGAGTAACAGTCTTTGTTTCATTAAAATCGGTTCAATTTATCAAAAATTAATGTAATTTTATCGATGATACATATATAAGTACAAAAGAAAAGTAGATAAGTAAATTGACCTAATACATTTAGATTTTTAATACTCACTGTTTTTTACAATAGGTACCACGCGGTCGGCACTGTTGCCGTTTTA
>JACEII010000012.1:2527000-2541715 GCA_014332785.1 Antheraea mylitta | reverse complement strand
CGGTCGGCACTGTTGCCGTTTTACATTAGGTTCCACGCGGTCGGCACCGTTGCCGTTTTACATTAGGTTCCACGCGGTCGGCACTGTTGCCGTTTTAGTAGTCTAGTATTTATCAATCTGGCGACTTAAAAATATTAGCGACTTCTAGCAACTAATTGGATATTGAAAATATTTAAGTATTTTGGTACTAATTTAATTGTTATATTTGGTAACAACATGAATTGCTGATGTTGTTTTTGGTATTTCCCTACCAGAATGACGTTCGATCTCGGGGTCGACCAGAATTAAATCAGCAAGAAGAGTTATAACGTGAGTAAAAGTTGTTATAACTAATCCAACTAAAACCTTTTGTTCGTTTTCTTACAGTGAAACATTTGCAATTTAGTATTTTTACCATATTTTTTACCATGAAATATTATGAAACATTTAGCGACTTCCGGCGGATTTTTTAATTATGTATTTTTCAAAATCTAGCGATTATTTAAATGTCGTCTAGAGACTTTTCTATTTCTTAAACGGCAACACTAGCGGACGCAGTCACGGGCACAGCTATTAATAAATAAGAACCAAAAAGCTGTCTGAAATTCTACTAACAACACTTCACTTAAGACTCTTCAGACAATATTTCCCAGGAGCAACCGAACCACCTTACCAAATTGCAATCCTCATCGATCACAATTTAATTGTTTCAGGCAAAAATTTACGACAAACAACACATACTATTTCCACAGACTACGGCCTAACGAAGAAGTTAATCTAATAAATCTCCAAAGAACATAAGCATTTAGTGGCGTACTAAAAACATTACCATAACTTTGAAACAGGAATAAGTTTAAATGGATTTTTTATTATACCCGAGTTTTGGGTCCACTAAATTTATTGCAGCCGTGGGTGACACAACATACTTTGTGATACGTGATTTGGCTGCGTGATTGTAGAAGGAAATAAAAATATATGAGCTAAGTATAAATATTGAAAACGTTGTAGCAGAGCGGTCTCTTTAAGATATTGGAAATACACGTGTTTAGTTCGTACGTTTCTCAAACTTTTTAGGTGGTCAAGTCACTTAATTCTTATTACTACAATACAATCAGTACCTACATATTAAAAAACAAAGATCTCTCATATCTGTCTGCTGGTTTACAATAAACTCAAAAATTACTGAACGAATTTATGATACGTTTTCACCGGTAGATAAAGTAATTCATTAGGAAAGTTTAAGTATATAATTTATGAAGTTTTTTATTGTCAGGACGGAATAATGTCCGCTAGCCCGTTAGTATAAGTTAATTTGAAATTTTTGAATGGAAGAGGTCCGCGTTGAGTGAGTTCACGTCACCAGTGACCTTGACATGCTCGTAACGTATTGCGCTAGCACTAGACTAGCGACGCGTAATACATCTATATATGTAATATTGATATATTGTATTAAACTTGTGTAGCCCATCATATACCTGATTAATTAATAGAGTATATAAAAATATATTTAATTATCAGTTGGTTTGCCAATAGATATAAACACCAGAATAAATTTAAACATTCACATATAATAATTAAGAAATTAATATAATTCAGACTTTTGTCACGTCGGGTGGTACCTACACCGGATCGCTTGCAGGGAGCCGACCGCCGCCTACCGTGAGTGTGGCGCTGAGAAAGATACCGCGCAGCACACTCAGCTGAGTATGCTGCGTGGGAGGTGGAGCGCTGCACTCTGGCGGTGGTGGTAGGAGAGGATTTGTCGCTGCCGAGCGTGGTCTCGTCCATGCTCGGCAGCGAGCAGGCGTGGCGAGCAGTGGCCTCCTTTTGCGAGGAAGTCATCTCGCAAAAGGAAGCGGCGGAGAGGGCCCGCGAGGCGGACCCCCTCAGTGGCCGTCTTTGCCAACGGAGAACCGGCAGGAGGAGGCGGCGCTTTGCCCAACTCCTCCTGCTACCGTAGCCGGACCTGAGGGGATGTAGTCGGGGGGCCCATCCCCTCATTGCACAGGTCCGGCAGACGAGGAGAAGCAGCTGGTGTGTACCCAGCTGCCTCTCTATAGGTAGAACCCTGGCGGCCACTTTCCGCCGGACGGACCGTTGGGGCACCTATTCAAGGGGAATAGCGGATTTAGGTGTGCTGTGTATATTTATAGATGTATATATTGTGAGCCCGGTTGGATCAATAAAAGTCCGTATTTTCGAATAATCAGTTTATATTAATTTCACCAGTCAAGGATATTACTAAATACATATAATTACAGGTTTACCCAATACACGTACACTTGCCTATACGGCTACAACCGGACTAGTTACACATGAACATTTTATATTGCAACGGGAAACGATGAGTGGACTTTGTCCCCTACATACCTATAGCGTGCACTCTATAGATATGCAAGTGTGTCCCTACAGCGGAGAACGATCCCTTGCCGCCCCAACATCACGGTCTGTCGGTACACCGTGGGGTTTTAGTCCGTGCGGGTCGGACATAACCCATCCTCTCCCCCGGGAGAGTGGGTATCCATAAGGGATTTCCCCACGTAAAAAAGAAAAAAGTATTTTGTTACGTGTACACGTGTACACGTAATCGATACGTAGGCGACACGAAGGCGACCTGGAGACTACACGTACACGACATTTAGACGACATGTAGCTGATACATAGGCAACATGTAGCTGACACATAGGCGACATGAAGCTGACACATAGGCGACACGGAGGTGAAACGAAAGCGACACTGAGACTACACGAAACGACAAACAAAATGACAAATAACTGAGTAGCCATGATAAAAATCTTTAATTATAGAAGTATACTCTTTGTCGTAGGCAAAATGTCGTAGGCAGAATAGTTCGTTATTTAAAATCTTTTGCACACACATTTATAGCTTGTAAAATAATAATTGGCTATCCAAAATAGATAGAACGTTGTCATATTTTTTAATTATTATTATATTAAAAAGAATACTTATTTACATTTTTGGAAGTTATACTTCTTTTGGTGCGTTAGGGAAAAATTATAAGAGTAAATTTTTCGATGCGCGCGCACACCGTCACGAAAAACCAACACCTTGAAGTTAGTTATAGTCAACATTATGTTTTTTTTTGTATTTGTTGTTTGTATTTCTTTGTATGAACACTTTCAATGTATTAAATACTTTTTTTCTATTGTTAGTGTAGTTTTTTCTACAAACGTAGAATAGGGCGAAAGATAATTTTTTGGAAAAGATTTTTATCTTTTTACGCCAAAGAAGTATAACTTCTAACGCGTGTAGATAAATAAGTACACACGCACTTTTTTTTTTAAATAGACAATACTCGAATATTTAATTATTCCCATAAGCCATAATTTTAAACATACTACGACCGCAATAAACTTTCTACTCATGGGTCACGACATTTCATTTGAGAAACGCTGATTTAACTTATTCAATTTATATTATATGTTTTAACGAATACCAAACCTATTATTTTGAATAGCCGTGAGTTAGCGACAATTGAAAGAGAACTGCAATAAAAGTGATATTTTTCAACGGATTACTTACATTGCACAGTGAAAACTCCCCGCTCATGTTTTAACGACTTGCATTTGAAATATTGTCCTCGATTCATGATTATGATTGCTTAGTTGATAGCGTGTTCGGACACCGCTACAATGGATGTAGGTTCGAATCCTGACAACTGAGTTGGAGGTAAAAATATTGTTATAATGGTGGTAAGTAGGACTGTTTTAAGTACGCCTGGATAGCCATCCCATGTTGGTATGTTCCGACACTACATATAAAATAAACTCCTCTGCCATGTCTATCTGTTTGTTTGCGATAAACTCAAAAACTACTGAACGAATTTTAATGAGGTTTTCACCAGAAGGTAATGTAACTCATGAGAAAGCTCTAGGTGTAAAATTTATCAACGTTTTCTTTATTATCAGGACCTGACTACGTTCGCCGGGTTTAAAGTTTGTGAGGTTGTAGGGGGTAATCTAAGAAACTCCTGGTCCACTAAAAAAAAATGTTTTAGTATTAGATAGCTCCTTTTTCGAGGAAGGCTAGGCTATATATCACCACGCTAAGACCAATAGGAGCGGAAGACAAATAAAGAATGTTTCAAAATCGGAGCTTTTTTCCTTTTGGGAGCTTCCGCTGCCTGTTAGTTAGTAACTATTCCACGCAGACGAAGTTGCGGGCAGAAGCTAGTCAAATATAAAATAAATCTAGTATGTTAGCGGATATATATAAATGGGTTTTCTTTAAGTCGTTAGGATTACCATAGATAACTACGTAGTGATTAATTACAAATTCAATATCTGAGACAACGAAATACACTGGGGGTATTGAATTAAAAAAATCACAGTCTTACGTAAGATTTGAAAACAAAACATTACCCAAATACTAATTTCATTTAAATCCTTAGGGAATTTTTCGAATTACGTTGGAGTTCGAGTTAATGTGAAACTAATTCTGTTTGTCTATTGATTTGTTATGTTTTAACGATTAAGCGTTTAAAAACCAACTTTGTTGAAAGTAGTAAAAGCAGTAGAAACGTTAGCATTGTAAAACTTGGCTAACTAGCTTATTTTTGATAGCTGCCCCGTCCATCTGCCCGGATCTAAGCAACATATAACTATTTCTTTATCACCACTGATATTGAGAATATGCCATGTTACTTCCACGTTTTATCTAAGACGGTGTGGCGTTACAATATTACTTTACGTATGTGTGCGTTATCGTGCCATTGGTTTTTTTTTTCCCGAACTGACTACGCTCTTGACCCAGCAAGGTCTTAACAGCTTCACCGGACTACTAAGGCGAGTGGTTGCGGCACTCAGCCGATTCTATTTGGGCAACTAGCTCAAGGGTGCACGGCACATCTCGACTTGGGCTGTTGCCTGATACGTGCAATTCGCGATCTATCTGATATGACCTAAGCTAACTATTCATACATATATGAGTTGTTGAAGCATATATGTGTACTAAGCATACATACCTCAACAACTCTTATATTAGGTCTTTACGTATGAAATTGCCGTTTTGTATGAAAAAATTGAAACGAATTTTTTCCATGTATTTTTTATTTGAATTAATCGAAGTAATCACACATGAAATCAATGCATCTTTGCCAACGTAGTGGCAGTTTATTGATGCCCTTCTTAAAGAAATCAGCTGGACGGGAGGCATCAAATTCTTCAATGGCATTTTGTACTGCCTCTCGGGTATTGAATTTTTCCCCGCCAAAGAGTTATCCAAATTCTGGAAAAAGTAGTAGTCTGTAGGCGCAAGGTCTGGTAAGTAGGGCGGATGACGGAGAACTTCCAACCCCAATTCTTGCAACTTGGAGACCGTCTGCTGTGCAGTATGAGGTCGCGCGTTGTCATGCAGGAGCAGTGGAGACGAGCGATTGACCAGTGCTGGTTGAAGATGTGCCAGCTTCTCCATCATTGTGTTCAGTTCTTCACAGTACACATCTGCAGTAATGCTCACCCCTTTTGGTAAGAAGCTGTGATGAATCACACCGGCGCTAGACAAGATGTTGGCCCCTTGGAAGAACTTTCCAAGGAAATTTTGAATCATCTCAGAATTCATGCTCAGTGGTGTTATTTCCCGTACACTTCATTTGTACACAATAACAAAATTATATTACATAAAATACTGCTAATATTACAAAATGTACAGTCTCATAATTACATTAATACTTAGTAGTATTAGATTTCCAGTAACAAGTATATTCTCATAAGTTCATTGACCCGGTTTTTTTTATTATACAAAAATTATATATATCCACAGTTAGATCTTACTTTAAACCAATATATAAATTCAAGCTTAAGCCGACAAAGTACCCTAACTTTAAATGTTACTATCAACACAAACCACCAGCCATAGGTTACGATCAAGATAGCTCGCTGTACTACTAAAGTGTCAAATTATACAAAGTTGTAAGAACAAATTTTTCCAGTGTTAGAGAACCTTAATTCCTACCGATTTATATGTAAAAATCCTGTCTTTACTAATATTATAAAGTTCGAAAGATTGTTTGTTTAGCGAGTTTTAATTTCAATATTTGAAAGTAAGAGTCAATTTTGACAATGTTTTTATGCATTATAGGTTTAATGCATGTGATTTACCTTATGTTCTATACATTGATCATCATTAATTAACATATCTAATACCTTTAAACGAGCAATTCTTGTATATTTTTATATATTCAGAATCTCGGAACCGGTGTCAGCGATTTCCGTGAAAGTTAGTATGTGGTGGTTTCGGGGACGATATATCGATCTAGCTAGAGATATCATTCATAGAATTTTTTTATCTGAATTTTTTCAAGCAATGAAATATAGCTAGAATATAATGGTAAATTTCGTAGCCGCTGTCGAAACAAAAATAGCGCAGATAGAAATCGGCTGTTTGAAAATCCGTCTAACCTCATTTATAATCCGAGTGACAGCAAGAGAGATACCTTTTATATATATATTTTTGTGAATACATGCTATTTTTGTGAGGCAAACCTAAGAGTTTATTTTAATTTAAAAATGATTATTAAATAACAGAACTAGGTTCGGTAGTCCAGGTACTAAATATATTAATATACGAGTGCCTACTAGTTTCAGTAGAAATAAATATTTTCCAAAGGTACCGCTAGTGAAAATCATCCTATCAAAATCAAACATTCTTAATTGGAGCTAGTAACTAAATAGATAGTGTTTTGTTTAATATATCATAGGGGGAACGAACAGGCAGTTTAACTGATGTTAATTGATGACCGCCGTATATAGACACTAGCAACAGCAACGGTATCGCAAGTGCGTTGCCAACCTGTGTTCGCAAGGAAGGGAGGAAGTGAGGGGAGATGGTCTTCTGGCGCTCTCACTAACCGAACGAAACACAACAATGCATCTACCACCCACAATTAGCGTTACGAAAATATTTGATATAGAACTATCTTACTCGAGATCACTGAAACTCAAGAACGTTATCATTTTTTTAAATAATTGTATCAACTCATTTCAGGTAATTATTATATAAAAATGTATATATGTGTGAACTTTTAAATTACCTTAATTTAAATAATTCAGGCAATATTTGACTTAAAACTATAAAAAAGACAATAGTTTTATTGTGATGAGTTTTTATTTTTGTCGGCAATTCTTATTACCTCGATTTCTTTTTACATTAAACAGGCTTGAAACCGTGACACAGCTAGTATCCTAATAGATTTAAGAATACTTGTTATTCAATTTAAGTTTATTTGACACAACAATGCAATCTGCAAAGGACACGCCCGAATTCATTTTGAAGTAGCGCCCGCTGAACGATAAATATATATAAAGAGGAAAAATTCAATTTATGCCCGGAGATAAAGTTCGCACGTAAAAACCGTAATGTGCCCAAAGCACGGAGTACATTTACTGGCGGGTGACCCGTTAGTGCTTTTACGAGCGAATCTAAACCGCGGCATCTGTCTTGTAAACAATTTATTCAAATTGACCAGATTTATTGGAATCGGTTTTAGGGTCTCCGTTAACCTGGCGTTCAGGTGAGATTTATTTGCTTCATCGGTTACATTTATTTCTTTCTTTTATCGTGTCTTGAAAGTAACTGCAATACATCTAATTGTAAAGAAAGTTTAATCTTAAAAGAACGACATCTATTAAGAGATCTAAATTACATCACCAGTCTTACCAGATTAGGCCCCTCTCGGCAGCGGCTCACACCTAGGTCCGTTCCCTCGGCGTAGAGCCCTTGATTGCGCTGCTCGCGCGATACAGTGACACAAAATCACTGCATTACATCACTGCAACGCATACACGCATACACGCTTACACATGAAAGTGGTAGGGTTTAATTTCTTTACCTTATTAAACTGAAATAGTTTAGAAAATTATGCGATACGAAATATATATAAGAGTTATTGAGGTATGTATGCTTGGTACACTATATACTATACACACATATACAACTCATATATGTATGAATAGTTAGCTTAGGTCGGCTCAGGTAGGTCGTGAATCGCATGTATCAGACAACAGCCCAAGCCAAGGTGTGCCGTGCACTCTTGAACTAGTTGTCAAATGAAATCAGCTGAGTGTCCTAAGCGCTCGTCTGAGTAGTCCGGTGAAGCTGTTAAGACCTTAGACCTTGGTAGGTCAATAGCGTTATAAGTTCGAAGATAAAGAAAAATTCGCAGTCATCGTTGTCATAATGTTTTTTTGGGAAGAAATATGGCAGTTAAAACAGATTCTCTATGACGAGTTTATCACTTAAGGTATGGTTGTTGCTATCTGGTTTATTACTCAGCAGTATGACACACAGGTGCTCCTATAACCCACGTGGATTCCAATCCTGCAAACGTTACTAGGCTGTAGAAAAAAAATCTTGTCTTTAAGAAATATTCCAGATCTAACCTAGTTGACTTCCACCATAGAGTTAAATTCTTGGGCACTAAACAAATCATGATGGTTGGATGGCTTCACCAATTGAATATATATTCAAATATTAGCATTTACGAACCCTAGCATGTTCCAGACAATTTCCTTACTAGATTTAGTGTAACATAATTTGTTATAAGATCATAGAATAATTGACACGAAGTTTGTACTAAAAATGTTCTTGTCTATGTAATGTATATTTTATTTGCTATATATTTGTAAATATATATATCTGTATCTCTGCTTGGTTATTTAAATTTAATTGAAGAACGGGTTGATTAATTTAAGTGAAATTTTGTATACAGAAAGTATATCAAAATTAACATAGGACTTATTGGTGGTAAACGAATAACTATAAAATAATAACTATAAATGTTTCAGCCCATTTTACTAAAATTTAGTTCATAGTTAATATATTTTATTGACTGTAATGCTGATTTTTTAAATTACACACCATAAAAAAATTATGAAATACGAGACGAAAATAATTATAATTAAAAAACGCAAGTAAAACCACGGACATAACTAGTGCATTGATAAAAAGGTAATATAAAAAAGCTGTACAAACGCTATAAGCATCTTACGAATCATTATTATCGTTTGCCATTCAGAGGGGAACTTGCCTATAGCTGAAACTAACTTAGGCTTGTAAATTTATATTCGATGCCACTTTATTCCTCAAACTATCTCCAAGATAATATTTTTAAAAGGATTAACTTCATAACATGTTCTCTTATTGTACATTGCTTCTTCAATCATTTAATACATTTTTTAAGGCTGACTGACAGATCACACATCTTACACTGATTGACTTAAAGCTTTGGAATTTTCAAAGGAGCTCAATCTATAACGTAGGCGAACACTATTGAAGGATTTTTTTTTTAAATTGATGGTTTACACATTCACATTGTTTCGGGTATTTTTAAACATGTAATAATAAACAGTAGTCCTTTGTATTCCAAAATGCTGATAACAACCAAAGATAAGGCTTACAAGGCAGCAATCAGGCCATCTCTATGGTAGAAAAATATATAATTACTATTATTGTAATTTGTATACTCATAATTGGTTCGTAGGAATCCGAATCCGAATCCTTACAACTAAATCGAAGCTTTCGGTGAAGAAAAACATCGTGATGAAACTATAGCATGGTTGAGGTGGCAACCACCACACCCACACTAATCGGAGTATCTAGCGTAGGTAGTAGACTGTATAAATTGGCTGCAGGTAGATATGAAAAAGTGTATATCGAAAGTATTTCCATATAATTTTCCAGCCGCCGTTGCCGTAGGTGAGAGCACCAGTTTTTTCAAATGAAAAGACACAAAACAGAATTCCGGACCACCGTATCGGTAGTTGCGTGTGAGTTCGAAAGTAAGCGCGGGTTACGAGCAAGACGTTCTGAGCAAGTGACCGATTATCCCCGATGGTCCGTTGAAAAAGACGTGTCTAAATAATTTTGCCTACCCCCAAACAATATATGTCCAAACAATGGTGGTACGGATTTTTTATAAGTCCGCCTGACTAGCAACTCCCCTCAAGTTTAAAAATCTATCACCAAGCACATATTGCGGTTCCAGCAGCTATAGTTGAGATCCAGAGATTCATCGGAGGACGACTAGACGCCGTGAGGGTTTCCACCCTTACGTGGTTGATATTCCCGTAATTTGTACGAAGCGATTTGCTTCCACATTCATTATACGTACGACTAAGGAGTGGAATTCACTCCCGGCGTCAATCTTCTCGTCATTTTATAAGTTGATAGTCTTCAAGAGTAGAGTGAACAGGTATCTAGTGGGCAAGCGCGATACATCGTTGGCCTCATCGTCACTTACCATCAGGTGAGATTGTTACCAAGCATGCACCTGTTGCACATAAAAAAAAAACCCTTTAAATTTAACGTGTTCAACATCTTAGATAACGTCGCCATTTAACACCAGAATAGAGTGTAGTGAAAAGCTAAAACCTATAAAATATTAGAGAAAACCGTCTGTGAACTGGACAAATGACTTTTGTATTTCGTTCTTTGTACAAGCCTGCAGTGATAGGTACAATGAAAGCAAAATTAAGGAAGTTAATTAACGAAAAGCCTCTACATACGATTTCATTAACGATAGCCCGATGACATAGATAAGGTATTTTTACAAAGCCCCTTTCAAGTTCCACAGAGCTTTGACCATGTTAATTAATTCCCCTCGAGTTTATGAGTCGGCGGAAATTTTATCATAGTGACGACGTTTTTTCGATGGTATTTCGTTTTTATGAAATTCAACTATTGTAATATTCAGAAGCTTATTACTTCTAGCAAATAGATATATAAATATAAGTGAAATTGTTGTACAAACAATCGTTTCAAACCGATGCCTGGAGCGGTTAGACAGATTTTTTATAAAAATTTAGAATGTTACGTTACTTACAATACAACAGTCAAAAACTGGAGTTTAGTATATAAATACCATTAAATAAATTAACCCTTAAATGATTTTAAAATTATGCCATGTTATCGATACATTGGTGCACAATTAAGCATGTGCTCGCTGCTACATTGATAAGTGACCCCAGCGTTGATTATCAATTGTGGCCATTTGGGTTTAAATTCTATAATGATAAAAACATAAGGTACATATGCGGTTAGAAGCTAAGAAGTAATGATAAACCATAATAGAAGTATATTGAAAACTGTAAAAGGGTTGTAAGAATTAAATGGTAATCTCAAAAAATGCAACAAGAAAGACAATGCGTAATTAATCTAAACAAAACTGGTAGTATTCGTGATATAATAATACCATGATTAAGAGAGCGAAGTGACCTATACCAACTAATATCTTCTTTATATATAAATTTATTCTGTACGTGTGTATGTCACTGAACTCCTCCTAAACGGCTCCACCGATTTTGATGAAATTTTGTGTGCGTGTTCCAGTCTATCCGAGAATGGTTTAGATTCACAGTTGGACCCGGTAGGTGGTGTTGCGGTTGGTATTTAGGATTCTTTTTCATTATCAAATCAGGACAACGTCTGCAGGGACCGCTAGTAATATAAAAATGCATGTCTAAATTATTATCCCTTTTCGTTATTTTTTCTTTCGCTATGGCCTCAGCCTATGTAGGCAATCGCCAATGTCAAGTATAACAAATACACGTTTTCAAATTTAATGTCAAATATTCAGTGTAACAACGTAGAATAATCTAAAATAGCAACATATCAACATATATAAATCATTATTCTGTCTTAATTTCATAAAAATTTGTAAACGGATAGACGCATATAATTTAATAGTTGACAGGATATGAGAACTATCAATACTACTTTTAGAAATCTATTACTATAATAAAACTGTAGATTCAACGTGTCTGTACATTGAATATATGTCCATAAAATTTATTGTAGATGCTATATAAAAATAACAAATTATAATAAGGATTCTTTTTTCAATTTGCTTGTTTGGATATGCGAATTTCCGAAATATTAGATGCAGTTATTTAAAGGTGACTTAAACGCTGCTCGAGACAATATATAACCTTTAGTTAATTAAAATCGAGTCACAGAAAAAATAAATTTTAATTAATTTTCCTAAATCTGCTCACCATAGTACACTTACAAAACAGTAAAAACTTGTGAAGTAAACAACAAGGCGGTGCTGCTGAAACTAAACTTTATTTACATGTACCTATGTATACATATGTAACTAGTACAAATTGGTGCTTTACATAGTACAGTTACAGAACAGTAAAAAATTCATGCTTTATTGGTGAATTTTCAAGGGAATTTCAGGGGTTATATCTTCCTGTTCCTTTTTTATGGTGGTCAAGGGATGCCGTATAAATATCATTAATTATAATGTGTACTTCAAACGTTTTGTATAAATGAGTACACAAATACACAGACAGGTACAGTTTGACTTTTAAATAAAATAGTTTTAAAAAGACCAAAATGTTTATTTATTGACCAGATATTTTGTACAGTAGACGATGCCATTTCAAAACCTATAAACAACTACGTATACCCACTAACTAATAATAAAAAACATCATAACATTAGAGTAAAAATAAAATCAAGATAAAATATTTACTACATTATAAAGTTACATGGAGCAAGCACTACTGGTTAAATACAAAACCGTTCAACCATATTACTTGGAAGAACTCTCGAAGAAAACTCGGTTACATAGATTCACTTAAGTTTTTTCATCAGAGAAGATTAATACACGCTGCCCTTCCCCCACAGATGAAATTACAAACATTATTCATTCAAGACCTCATAATAAAGTGCCGGGAATCCTTCAAAAGTTTTCATTAAGGCACCCTCAATAAGGAAACTGTTTGGCGACAAGTTTTTATTAATGTAATGATTCCGACTCCACAGTTCACAGTTCAATTTGATATCAGTAATACAGATTGTATTACATAGTCAGAGTACATTGGAGTATATAGCTTCAGATATAGAAGAGATTGCAATGCAATCCTCTTTTGAATGCAAAAGTGTGATTTGGTAACGTCATAAGTTGGTCACGTTGGTTTGGGTAGGTGGTAGAACCACGTTGAAGCTATAACTGGTTTCAGCATGAATGGGTCGGCTCGCTCGGGGTAGTACCACCCTCTCACAGAAAACCGACGTGAAGTAACAGTGGTTGCATTATTGCGTTTCGCTCGTACCTCGAAACACAGGCTGGCAGCGCACTTGCAACTCCCCTGGTATTGCTAGTCTCTATAAACGGCGGTGATCACTTAGCATCAGATGAGCCGCCTGTCCGTTGGTCTCCTATATGACATAAAAAATAATAATGAAAGAGCAGGCAGCATTGTTACCTCCTCTTGTGTTCTCTTGGCCATAATGGAAAATCATCGCAGGCGTCACTTGTAAAGGTGGCAGCCAGCCATGCTAAATAATGCGCCTTTGTATATTCAACCTTAGTATAATTTTAATAGGTTTTGACGTATATTCTTTATTCTTTTTCTATGTTATATACATCTTTGTAGCTCTGTTTTTCTACTATTGCGTTTGTCAATATGTTTACTGCAAAAAATATATTTTATCTCTTTCTTTCTTTGGCCTATCTCTTTCTATTTGATTCCATTCGATGTCAATTTTATAATCCGAAAGAACACCACGCACAAGACGATCAGATCAACCATACTTTTAATAGTACTAATGGTCAGTTGTTTTACAGTTTATCAGTTTGCCACGAGGTACGCTTGCGAAAGATCATAGGTACAAAAGTACCGAGAAGATTACGAGACTTTGTTGTTCCTATGCATTTTGAAAATGTGTTTTTATAACGCATAACATGCCTTTTAAAATTATGATATAAAAATTACGATAAAATAATTATGGAGTTTCTTTTTTACAGTTGGATTCTATACCAAAATCTACAGCCTATTTTATTAAGATCATGAATTATGCTCAGGTGTTTAATTATAACTTATGCCTGAATTAAAATAGACTAGATTCATTCGATAACCCATGTATTTTAAAAGCTATCTAAAAGAAAAATAATATGGCGGTAGACAATTACCGTCATTCATTGGTTTTATTAATTTTCGAATTATGTCGAAAATAATATAGAAGTGTGATTTGATATTTGGATATATTCAATTAATTCTGGCTAAAAAATATTATTTCGCGTATTAGCAAATAAACTATCTAAAGATAACAAATTTGTACAATTCCGTTATATTTATAATATCTTACAATGAAAGCATACTTAAGTCCAACTTTTTTTTAACAAGTGATAAGTTACAAGCAAAAGAAGGATTTATGATATGGGAAATCACAAATAGAGGTGTAGAAAACAACTTACGCAAGTGATTTTACTTATAACTTGTAAAATACACGTGTAATGTTGTTAAATTTGGTAGAGCCACGCTAGCCCAGGGTACTTCCACCCTCTCACAGAAACACCGCCATGAAGTAACAGTAATTGCATTGCTGCGTTTCGTTCGGTCAGTGATAGCGCCAGAGACTTACCTCCTCGCCCTCCCTCTGCTCTATCCTCCTACCTCCCTCTACACCCTCCTCAAAACATTAGCTGACAACGCGCTTGTGACGCCCCTAATGTTGCTGGTGTCTATGGACCCTGGTTGTCACTTAACATCAGGTGACCTACCTGTCCGATTGCTTCCTATAAGATAGAAAAAAAAAAACTTATAAAAATGCACAATTTTTTTATGTAACTATATTACATTAATGAAATACATTTAATTTACAAGAGATATGTTTAATAAATGGGACACTGGTCAATATATTCCGCCTCGACAACTTTATTTAAAGAAAGCTTCCTACCAATATTCTCTATTAAAAATTATCTTCTAA
>JACEII010000012.1:2437681-2526990 GCA_014332785.1 Antheraea mylitta | reverse complement strand
CAAAAATACTAAAACCGCGAATAAAAAAATGGAGGAGTAGGGTTTGGAAGGTGGAAATTTAAAGTTATAAGTATTTTTGATGGCAAATAAAAAATGTTTAAAAAAGAAATATTGGCAAAAAATTAAAAACAAATAAAATCCGGATAGGGATACCTTAATCACCTAGAAGTATCAAATATACTTTACGGCCTATTCTCATACTACCTACCAGATATACATTTAAACTTTCATAAAAATCGGTTCAGTCGTTTCGGAGGAGTTCGACCAAAAACACCGTAACACGAGATTTTTATTTAATAGATTAGGGCTATCAAATCTTCTCTGCAAATTTGATCCAAAAAATAATATAGTACATATTTACATACGATTACAAAAAAAATGGTCACAAGCACCACATTCTGAAAAAACTCCAATTCAAACAGCTCAATACCCATCGAAAAAATTGCTTTTAATCTATTATTGTTTTCTCAATCTATAAAATAGGGACAATTTACTCAAGCGTATGCTAACGAAGACAGTATACCCGCGTTTGGGCGTGAAACCGCTCCTAAAAGGGCTGGGAAGAACACTGGGGCATCCGGTATCGGCGGTCCTTGAATTATTCAACAGATGTAATGTATAGGCTAAAGGTACGGTCATGAGCGGAGCGATTATATTCTCTTGAATTAATAGATTTAGTATGCAATAATTCTACAACCTGTGCGTGTAAGCTTGAACTACGGGATAACACTACCACTTCTATTTCTGCAACAAGGCAGAAGTGTTCTGACTACTGTGTTCTATAGTTAACAATACGTACTGGCGCATGAGAGGTTCCAAACTCGGCTCTAAGGCAACCTCAGCCTATTATGTTTGGTGGCATGACTGAAGTTCTTTTGGCATTGGTTATACTTAGTCAAAGACTGCGATAAATACTCGACAACAGGTGGACTGCATTCCTATTTACTGTCTACATTAATCAAATAAAACCATTCTTCTCCTTGCTACATCGTTAATAAATTCACACATTCTACACATTCTAGGTCAACACTACAATACTTTTTTTTTATATCAAAGGAGGCAAATGAACTGGTGGGTCACGTGATGTTAAGTGATCACTACCGTCCATAGACACTAGCGACATCAGGGACGGCGCAAGTGCGTTGCCAGCCTGTATATGGAACAAGGGGAAGGGGAAGGAAAAGAAAATAGGAAGGGATGTGGGCCTCCGGCTCTCTCACTGACCGAACGAGACACAACAATACAAGCACTGTTATTTCACGTCAGTTATCTGTGAGAGGGGTGGTACTAACCCGGAGGAGCCGACCCATTCATGCTGAAACCAAAAATAGCTTCAGCGGGGCTCTACCACCTACAAATCTAGATAGATTACAAATATTTGTAAGTTGTATTCTTGCGATCTTATTTGTTAAAATGCTTTAACGAATATTATAGGTTGGCTTGGAACTTATTTTTTATTTATTTTTTTACATATGAAGCACTAAACATTAACTGATTCATGGCAACGTATCTTTCAGAAAGAACTTATTCATTTTCGTTTAGTAATGGGCAAAATCTTTATCTATTGTACATTATTATCTGTTTATATCATACTAGCCCCTGCCCGCAACTTCGTTCGCGTTCTCAAAAGGAAAAAACATCCCGATTTTGAAACATTTTTCATCTGTGCTCCGCTCTTATTGGTCTTGGCGTGATGATATATATCCTATAACCATTCTCGATGAATGAGCTATATAACACTGAAAGAATTATTCAAATCGGACCAGCAGTTCCTGAGATTACCCCCTACAACGTCACAACATTACAACGTCACAAACTCACAAACTTAACCTCTTTATAATATTAGTATAGATTCGTGCAAGTGGTTTTGCTTTTAGCAATAGTTACCTGGTTTCCTAGCTTTATTTTATAATCAATTCTCATTTCAATCAGTTAATTCGACCAGAGTGCTACCTACCGAGATGTGATTTTGCAATTTTTAAACCATTATATCAACAAAACATAAATATTTTGTAAATATAACCTCATTCTGTAACACAATTACCACAGACGAACTAATAATTATGTACCTAAAGAATTGCATGAATCAATAATTTATATTAGAATACTAACTGTTACCTATATCTTACATCCCATAAATATTTTTTTAGGAGGCAAATATACTGGCGAATCACCCGATGTTAAGTAATCACCAACATTCATAGACACTAGCAACATCTGGGGAGTCGCAAGTGTGTTGCCAGCATGTATTTGAAGCTAGGAGGGAAGGGAAGAGAGGGAAGAGCAGGGGGAGGAAGGGGAGAGGGGAGCCGCTCCTCCGGCGCTCTCATTGACCGAACGAAACGCAACAATGCAAGTACTATTACTTTACGTCGGTTTTTGTGAGTCAGGTGTTACTACCCTAGGCGAGCTGACCCATTCATGCTAAAACCGATACTAGCTTCAGCGTAGCTCGACCGCCTCCATTTTTTTAACACTTTATAGATTCTAGCGTTTGACCACAATCGAATTTGATTTTAATTTACCATGTAGTCTAAGATGGTAAACACGCTATACCTAGAGAGGGCTAGCTCAATTGCAGCTGTCGGTACATACCAACATGTGCTTGGTGACAGATTTTCAATTTGGGGGTGGTATCTAGCGGACGGGCTTAGGAAAAGCTCTACCGCCATGCCATCAATCATCGCTTCCGTGTTAAAATGCGCGTGAGGTGCACGAGATTCTGTATACTGCTTGTTTAGTTCATTACATATACACAAAACTATTTTTATACCACCATTTTATCTATACTAATGTTATAAAGAGGTAAAGTTTGTGACATTGTGAATTTGGGAGTGTTGTGATGTTGTAGGGATAATCTCAGGAACTACTTGTCCGATTTGAAAAATTCTTTCAACGTTATTTAGCTCATTTATCAAGGATACTTATAGGCTATATATCACACTGAGACCAATAGGAGCGGAGCCCCAATGAAGAATGTTTAAAAATCAGGGTCTTTTTCTTCTTGAGGGAAGCTATGTGTTAGCGTTAGCCCAAAGTATCTATTCCAAGCGAACGAAGTCACGGGCAGAGGCTAGTATATTGTACATAAATCTATACCCGAAAATAAAATTGATATGTCGCTTTGTAATATCAAAATAATAGCTTTTTATTAAATGTATGTGAAAGCACATACAGTATCGATAGCAAAATAGAAACAACTTTAAAAACATTTGTCTCTATGTCTGTCTGTTTGTTCAGACTCAAAGCTTGGTAAAAATCGGTCCAATCACTTCTCATTAACCGGAATAAACTGGCAGACAGCCGGTAAAACTGTTCTACTTAAATTAATAAATGGTGTGTTAAGTATTATTATGATAAAAACCGGGTTTTGACTATTCTTTATTAATCCACAGATCTTGTAATTTAACGACTAATGTGTAATAGCTGAGAGTGCCGGAGAGTTACCTTCCCTTACACCCTAGTCCCTCTCCTTTCCCTCCCCTCCCCCTCCCTCTTTAAAAGGCCGCCAACGCACTTGCGACTCGTCTGGTGTTGTTAGTATCTATGGACGGCGATCACTTATCATCAGGTAGCCCGCCTGTTTATTTGCCCTCCATATTATAAAAAAAACTTCATATAATTATTTAAGCTATGGCAAAGAAATAAATACTTGAAAAGACATTACCCACTTCCTCGCAGTCGACGGCCACCTAAATTAAATATCCTCAAATCGCTATCTCTTATGTTATTTGTGCGTGCCTGACAACTGCTTCAGTCAAGATGTCCACAAGTTCAAAATCCCTTTTCTATATCGTAGTTTCAGAACAACGACTGTATCAAATTCTCTAGTACGTAAACTCCAATTGTTATTTCTTTATTTTTGAATAAATATTTAAATTGCTCCTCTTTGTTATTAAATTTGAAAAGATTATTTACACAAACTGTATAAAGTAAACAGAAACATGCCAATTATGAATCAACGTTTATAATATTTCTTGTAAATACAATGGAGTCTGTCTTGAACTTATATAAATAATTGTGGGCAAATTCTAAACGGGTATCAGAGTACGTACATTGGCACTATCTGACTCTGCTCGGTTACTGAAATCGAGACAATAGACTCTTAACACAGCGAATCTACCTACCTAGCCAATTTGTCTGTCAAAACATGTAAGCTTGATACATACGTTTCCGATAGAATTTTCAAGTAAATTTTAAGTCTTTTCTCCGCCATACCAGCAAATAAAGCTATAACAGAAATGGCTTTCCATTAGCATGAAATCGGAGCATCTAGTTTATGTACCATCCATGAGAGCACGTTTTAGCAAATTAACATCAGTGCCATATCTGTACCCCTTGTAGCAAAATCTTCTATGGATAAGTATAGAAAGGATGCGGCATTTTATTTTACATTTTATCATAACAGATATTTCGGTATTTCTTCTATTAATTTGCTGTTATAAAAACATCATTAGAGGCTAGATACTTTCCGGATCTTTCCTATTTTCTCACATCTATTCATTATATTTACAACTAGATATGCCCGCAACTTCGTCTGCGTGGAACCTTATTTAAAAAATAGTTATTCAATGGTACTTAAATCGCGTTTTCATTACATTTACAATAACTTTTGGTGGGTTGAACCGACTTTAATAAATAGAAAGACTAAATATTATTCAAGGATATGCTTTATGATTCTCTTGGCAAGGTTTTCGTACACAATACTTAATAGTGTTCAAATAAACAGACAGATAGACCGACAGACACATGAAAATGAATTTTATTATTTATTTTTAGAGACCTGCAACATTTTTTTTAACAGAAATCTAAAAAGCACAGACACACTTTAGCTTTACGTTCTTATTACATGTATAGATTTAAGCATTTTTTTTTATAGAAGCACGACAAAGTGACTGCACTAAGCCTGATGTTAAGCATAGTACAATCCAAAAACATTGGCAACCACCGAGAGACAGATTATCCATCGCCGGTCGCCGCTGTCATGCCGGCCATAATGACGAAAGTCGCCCGGTACTGGATAAGCACAGGCTGATCCCGAAACGCGACGCGCAGAAGCGAGTCACTATGACGGGCTTTTTCGCCATATGCATAATGGTTGCGACCCAGTCGGGCTGTAAAACCCTACCACTCCGCAACAAATGTTGCAGTAGGAGAAATAAGTACACTTTGTGGGTCAGCTGCGAAGATATTTGCTATTTATTTTGAATATCATCTGTGTCTCTACGCCATGAGCTATCGACGATAATTTATGCCTTCTTTTTTGACATAGCTCATATTGTGAATAGCAATTACAGCTACTTTACTGTAGAAATGTCATGTTGATGTTTAAATGTAGAAATAGATTATATTTCTTTCAGCCAGTCAAGATAAGGTTACTACGCGGTACTGTGGTCACAAGGAAAAAGGATGTATCTTAAACAAACCAAAGAAACGTCACTAATTTGTAGTCCGATGAAGCTATTAAGACCTTGCTAAGTCAATAGAGTAGTTAGATCGAGAAAAAAAAAGTAACTCAATTTGTAGCGTTTAATGAAGTATGTCTAACTTGTTTTTACTGGAAACGTAACAAATGAATAAGCTCGCATTTGTATCTTTAACAATAACCAGGATTCGGATTTCAACTGCTTACTTACTGGTACTGGCTCATGACTACAATTATATGAGAACTAATGTGGCCTTGGGAGTTACATCCTTTTCTTACGATTTTATATTTTTTGGCAGCGAAAGCCAAACATTTTCTTCGTTGGCTTCTTCCAACTAGGTCGCTTTTTGTCAACTCGCTGTCTCCAAAGGCAAATTTGGCAACGAAAATCCATCATTTCCCAAGACCCTGACCGTATTTCTTTTCAATTGTCCAGCACGGTACGGCTGTGTACATTTTTGTTGGCAGAATACCATTTCTCGAGCAAGTGACATCGTTTCATTTACAAACAATTATATTAAGTATTTGGCTCGGATCCAATCCCAATACATATCTGTCAGGCGCAGATCTTTGCGTTTTCTCATTTGTATTCTTTATTTGTCTATTAAATTTAAATTAAACGAGAAGCTCTACAAGGTCGTTGAAAATTTCTTGAAATAAGATTTTTTTTAAACATAGGGCTTATGTAAACACTTTGTGACAAAATTTCGAATTAGCTCTAGAAATCTCTACCAGTAAAATAAGCAAAAAGAGTTTATTTCCATTTAGAACATTACAGAATTAATTACGAGACAGAAAAGAACACCCAAGATTGAACCAAGAGCTAAAGCAATTGTCAGGGTTAAAGCGACAGTGCTAATTCTAAAATACGCTTCGACATAACACCAACCACTTTATGAAAGCCACAATAGAGAGTGGGGCTGAATCACGAGGCCGTTTCAAACAGGTTTTATGTACGCCGCAATACCACTGTTACACCGATACGCTAAGCCTCCGGAGTTTTCCTTACAAATCTACCTAGTAATGACCCACTCTGTTAAAGTTAACGGCGACGATATTCCGGAATTATCCGGAGACGACCGCCTCTATCCGGCTATAGCCTGTCTCGTTCTATCGCGCCGAAAGAATCGTAAACAAGCAATGATTGTGAAAATAATAAATCCGTTTTTGTTATGTTCGCGATACGATATAACGTTCTTTCTTGTTGCTCCGTATAAGAGATTTCTTTATGGATCCATTAAAACAATATTAAAATTGTATGAAACATTTATAATTCATTCTCTTTTACTGTTATAAAGAAACTGTGGGAGCTTCACTTGTGTAACATAATTAATTTCTCTTCTCACCAATTTTCATTTGTTCAGACAATCTTACCTCTGGGGTGGTCGGATCATACCTATACTGACGAACCAACTATTTTTTATGATGTTTACATAAGTAAAATAAACCATGATTAGACAACAATACAATTAGGTATTTAGAAAATATTGTGATCAACTTCTGATATTTATTGTGTCAAAAATTCATTTTCATAATACACTGAGCTTATAAAGAGGAATAGTACTCAAAAATAATAAAAAATATTAAGCCGTTCACCAGGCTAATAAAAATGACCTCAGCGCCTCTTTCCTTTTATCATTTACAAGTTCCATGTTACGTGTACAGGATTTGCTAGTTATTGAAAAGTTATTAACTTTGTAATGTAATACTGCATAGTGCATACGTGATCTAATAGTCCAGTAAAGATACGAGGCCAATAGCATAGACAGTTCAAAAAACAAGACATGATAACACATTTATTATTTATCAAAATATCAATTGCCTGAATGGCATGTCAAGCAAAAATGGCTAAGGACGGAACGCGTTAACGACAAGGCCGCTGCAGTGTTTTAAGCCACATCCTTAGGCTTGTTGTGACAGCAAGACACTATTAAACCAACAATTCACGGTTTCCCATTTAGTAAAAGAATTTATTTCCAACGGAATTTTATATAAACACGTCACCCATCTACTTAAATAGAATTTGTTGCAACTATGTCTTCCCATTCTTTATATTCTTTATCCTCGAGCTGGCTCCCAGTGAATCGTTTTATTTTATCTTCGCTAGTGAGAGAGGAAATATTTCTATCATTGAGGTTAAAATATGTTGAGGTGTTATTGATAAAATTGATCTCATTTGAATTTGAATACTATATTTGACGACCCCAATTGAACCTTTAACATCCTCATATGTTTGTATAATGGCTTGTGTTTCAAAAAATATATGGAGCATTATGCCAATTGCCAATATTCCATTAGCAAGGACTCCATCCTTAAATACCTATACGGTTATAGGTAGTCTGGATGCAGTTTCTTCTCGATAACGCTCCAACCGTAGAATAGATTCTCTGATGAGGTTTTCCAAGTGTGCTATAATTTGAAGTTTTAAAAATGGAAGTGAGCTCTTTTTTAACCGGTTAGTACTTCTGGTGTTGCATAAACTGCGAAGGTCGTTGATTAGCGGCATAACCGAACGCTTTTTGTCACCACCGTGGTTTAATCTACTTAATTACCGTATAGCTAGATCCGCACCTACTTATTTTATGTGACATTTTGCTGCTTTCTGTCCTAATTAAAACTTTTTTATAATATCATAGGAGGTAAACGAACAGATGGGTCGCCTGATGTTAAGTGATCACCACCGTCTATAGACACTTGCAACACCAGGGGAGTGGCAAGTGTGTTGCCAGCCTGTATTGGGGGGGAGAGAAAGAAGGAAGGGGAAGGGAAGGGTAGGTTGCTCTCCGACGTTCTCACTGACCGAACGAATCGCAACAATTAGGCACTGTTTTTTTTTACATTACCTTCCACGCAGTCGGAGTAAAATTCAATATCGCACACGACGAAGTGCACAATGTACAAATAGATCCATAAAATTACCTCTATTTTGCAGAAATTCTCAAAGGC
Organism: Antheraea mylitta; assembly: GCA_014332785.1. Taxonomy (NCBI): domain Eukaryota; kingdom Metazoa; phylum Arthropoda; class Insecta; order Lepidoptera; family Saturniidae; genus Antheraea; species Antheraea mylitta. The sequence continues at coordinate 2,518,619 of JACEII010000012.1, read as the reverse complement.
AAACAATTAAAAGTAATGCAAAACCTCATTCCCTTGAAAATGTTTGAGCAAACCTTTTGCGAATAATTTGAATTCATAGGACGTCGTCGGAATATTCGGTTACCGTTCTGCGTTGATGGGACGAGATAGGAGAAATCTTATATTTTTCGAACAATCACAAAAACAGAAATCTCTCGCCCCGTCAAAAGGGAACGATAAATAAATTATGATGTAAATTTCATGTTGAGTCAATATTTTCGCCTTTTCCGAATTTGCTTTCGCAATTACGCCGGAAGTATTTTTGCGCAATTATTTTTACAAACTCAGAACGTAATTGCGATTCGTTGTTTAACAGAATGAGCTAACCTAATATCCTTTTTCAAAGCCAAAAATTACATAATTGGTTTCAATCGTATGGTAGCTTATTTACACAAGTTCCGATAAGACGCGATTGTTTTAAAAGCACGCATAAAAACAAAGAAACATCGCTTTAGACAACATTACCAGTTAGTTTTCATCAGCATATATTAACTACTAGACATATGTTTCTTCGAATGTTTACTTCGCTCGTTCCTGCTTACAACCTGAGTTACCTATCGTAGAAAATATACGATTCTTTATTAATTATACTATGCTTTATTTGAATGTAATTCAATCATCCAAATCAAAAATACCTTATTCAATTTGGGTCCAGAGAAACAACTAATGAATGTCAAAATTACCACCGGTTCGGAAAATAACCCATTTATCGAGAAGAAGCGGCAAGAAAGTGGTTCAATATACGTACAACATACTTTTTCGAACATACTACACAGTTTTACAGTTACATATATGTATATATAAGTAATAGCTAATCCTTTATGCAATTCCGATAATCTTAATTTTTTTAATTATTTTTTTCAAGATTCAAATAATGTAATATCTCCCTTTTAGCTTTGATTTCAACAAAATATAATTTAAATAAAATCCCCACTTCTTTATAAAACAAGTGACCTAGATGTCAGCAACAAAATTAAGGTCAAAGCCCTTTACGATGTATTTATATTTTAGTATATAAACAAGAAAATTCTAATCGACTTCCCTTTTCTAATCAAGCAAAACTCGTGAGACAACATCTTCATCGGCCATCGCGACATAATGTTTATTAATAACGACACTTTGCGTACCGCTTCATTCGCGTACGCTTCCAACTAGTGATGCTATCACATTCTATTAGACGAAAATTCGGTAAAAAATAATAACAAAGACTCTTACCTATTATTTAATTGTATAACTAAATATAGTAACCATCTTTTATTGGCGTCTGTTGACTGACTAGGTGCTTTTCAGAGGTGCTAGAGCCACGCTGAGTCCATAACTGGTGTCAGCATAAATGTCTCGGGACACCCGGGTTACTAACACTCGAACCACAGAAAACCGACGTGAAGTAACAGTGCTTGTATTGTTGTGTTTTGGTTTGGTCAGTGAGAGCGTCGGAGGCCCAGCTCTCCCTTTCCCTTTCCTCCCTCCCCCTTTTCCCTTCTACCTTCCCCTTCCCCACCAACACAGGTTGACACCACACTTACTGCTCTTCTGGTGTTGCTGGTTTCTATGGACGGTAATGATCACATTGTTTCTCACTGCGAGGTTATGTGGAACAGTGTAGCGGTCACAAATGTGTAAATTAGCACCACTCGAGGAGCACGTGCAGTGAAATAAGAAGTACACTTACACAATAGCAAAATTACTTATCGAGTTATTTGACAACCGGAGTAATCCGCCGAATATTTTGTATCGTAAAAAGAAAAAAGTCTCAAAGCAATGACTGGTATTTGATAACAATTAATGAGCCCACAGCATGCTCGTAATAAATATTATATGAGTTACCCGGTTAGCTACCACAATTCAGTTCATAATATACTCGTATCACTAAGATCATATTACTATGTTACAGTAGGCGCTCAAAAGATAGCTAGCTTTATAGACTTATACACCTACATCAACGAGGCAACTAGGGGTTAGCTGAGGTTAAAAACTAGACAAATTAAGTTGTATACTAAACATATGTTGTAAAGATCCATTTAATCCCTTCAGTGCATTATGATACGTATTAAATATTTTAAATTCTCTTCTGGAGAGAGAACGAGATATACTGGCCTGATGGATGTATAAAATCTCTATTAACTCAAGCGTAGTCGCGAACAAAAGCTAGTAAAAATGTATCTATAGATTCTCCAATGATCTTATGTTAATCTCCTAATCGACAATGCTGAACGGTGGTGATGTCTGGAATTGACATCTCCCTTTGTGCACCCACTAAAATTTTAAATACAAATTTGCAGATTCTTCTCGATGTGGTTTGCATATCCGAACCAGCGGTAGTTTTGATATTCAGAAGCACCTTCTTATGACCGATGTTGAATAGAGATTTTTTATTTTGAATGCAAATCGAATTGAGTCCTCTGTCTGTGCATCTACTAAAAACCATTGTGACGTGTATACTTTAAAATGATAAACCTGATCGAGTTTCTTGCGGTTTCCTCTTGAAGACTGGGTTGTTTGTCCGAACCGGAAGCAGTTTTGATGTTCAGAAATGACTGTTAGGGCCTAAATTAAATGATGTATTTTTGATTTTGAATCGAATTTTCGGCTTTCGGCGTCTCGAAACAGGGCTTGTTGACGGGCCTACGTGTAAACATTTTGAGACGCAACTCGCTCATTTCGTTAAGTGAATAGCGCTGACGTTGCGCCCACCGCCCGCCTACCGTATCGTCTCAGACTCGAGTAAATTGAATTTGATCATAATTCCTACTTTTACACTGTACACGTTTTACGATGCGTACGTAATTTTTATACTTTTGGATTTTTTTTTTGTTGATAAATGAAATGAATATGTAAGAATATCAAGTAATTAAATCAACTTTATAGAAGACTCACAGCAGCCCTTAACTTCGTCTGTGTTTTTAACTTTATTAATGGTTAGATTCTATACGCAACTTTATCCACGTGGAATAGTTACTTTGGGCTACATGAGGCGAAAGCGCTCAAAAGAAAAAAAAAAACGATTTTGAAAAATTCTTCATTGGTGATCTGCTCCTATTACATAGAACATAGACTGACAAGGCACTAGCGACCCCATGGTGTTACTAATTGGTATGTACGGTGATGATCACTTAACCTTAGGTGACCCGCCTCTTTGTTTGCCTCATAGGTACAAAATAATATATATATTTCGAATCAATAAGTTGCAGAGCTAAATTATTATTCACGTCTGTCTGCGTGTGTACTTTAGTTCTTCAAAACTATGCGACTAACTTTGATATGGTTTTCATTATAATTTAGACATTTTTCTTTCGAAAATTTACATCTAGAATAATGCATATCATATTAAAAAAATGTAGAGAAGATTCGATATTTTTAATCAGGTTGTAACGATATTTCTCAAGCGCTTACATTGCTGTCGCTGAATAAGTATTACAAGATACATCAAGATAATATACTATGGAATTATATATCTTTAAGAGATTATATTTTTTTTTTATTGTAGCACGGCAAAGTGACTGCACTATGCCTGATGGTAAACACAGTACAATCCAAAAATAATAGCGACCACCGATTGACACACTGTCCATCGCCGGTCGCCACTATCATGTCGGCCTGTAATAAGCTGGATATGCACAGGGTGATCCCGAAACGCGAACCCGTAGAAGCGAATCACTATTACGGGCTTTTTCGCCATATACATGGTGGTTGCGACCCAGTCGGTCTGTAAAACCCTACCACCCCGCTTGCGCCATTGCCTCGTTCGTTATTCAGCAGGGTGCACCACGTGCAGGTGATGTTGGCTTGGGTGTCTCAAGTCTTATGATGTTATTCGACACCCCTTACACCTCAAAATATTATATTATATACCTAGGAGTTTGTAATAGTAAATGTATATCTCCTAAGTTTTTAATTTAAGTTTTATATTGACCCACAGTAAACATATTTGTCATTCACATATATTGTTATTTAAAAATAAAGAGTATTTTTTTATTTATTTTTGACATTACAGTATTGATTGTTATGAAATTAAATAAATCAGTTATAGTGGGCATTTAATGTAGATCAAGTTTTTTTTTTTTTCAATATTAATAATAATTTAGCTTAGCTTAAAACAGATATAAAATTACAAACAATAAAAGTTGTTTATGTTACGAAATGTATATGTTGTTGAGCGACAGTCGACGAAAAAATTTGGCGTCTTTGACTTCGACTAGTTACTAGTGTCAAAGTTTCAAGGAATGAATCGGATAAAACACGTTTATATTGTATGGACATTACATTACTAAATTACAGCCGTCCAAAGCTGAGGCCGATCGCTAGTTATAAATAATATAAAATATTAATATTTATAAATCTTAGAGACTGTTTTTATTTTGTATTTAATTGTTTTTTAACTATTCATCGTAATTTCAACCCTTTTAAATTTCTTGTACTATAGGTAACTAGCTGATGCCCGCGACTTCGTTTTTAAAATTTTAACAATAAATTTTAAATAGCTTCAGAGGAAAAAAACCTATGCGCCACACCGTTTGCCCCGCTTCTTCACACCAAGGGAACAATATTACAAATATAGGCAATATTATAAAATTCGTAGTTTCTTAAAACGTAAATAACTTTTTATTAAATAATGTTATCGTGAATTTTTTTAGATAAAGAATAACTAAGAAGTAGAACAAAAAAAATTATCGAAATATATCCGTTATTCCTTTTTTAGTATTTCTCACATAAAGACAGGCATCAATATTTTTATTTACATAAATATTTCTTACAACAAATATATCTAAAAATATAAATATATTTGTATTTAGATTATTTTAAAGCTTTAAAGTTAACCACAGTGCAAATGAAATTAAAAAAAATAAACAGTGCGTGTATCAGTGTGTACACACGGAGGAAGTGAAACTTCTTTGTATTATATGTATTAAACTATATATTAGACAGCGATCATAAACGGTATACATACAAAATCCCATAGTATATGTATGTATTGATTACCTCAATTTCATATACTACTAGGCCCAAACAATACAACTATTTATGCATACACATACACTAATACATACCATACGTTTACGTCACAAAAAAAATTCCCTACCGTACTATGAGAAGTACTTCAACAAAACATTATACTCAAAATCTTAGAGCTTATTAATTTAATACTCTCAAACTTATTTATAATTAAAAATAAATTGTACAACTTTACGAGTAATAAATTATAACATTGTATTAAAAAGGATCGTCCAGGGTCTTGTATATTGTTCCTAGTTACGTGAGAGCGAAAATATATAGATGGCGCTTACGTACCTCATTCGAGTTCGCTTAAAAAGGGTAGTCTGATAAAACCACTTCAGGGCGCATATTAATTATTAACCCAACGCTTTAATAAAACAATAACTAACAATATTGTACTGAACCATTATACGAAAGTTTGAGAAACAGCCAATTAAAAACAGTTTTTAACAACACATTTTATTATGAAACATGTTGCAAACGTTCCTTTGTTTGGTAGAGAATTCTGTCAACCGAGGATATATTGTGGGACTGGTGTTGCCACAAACAAACTTTGACACAGCTAGCTCATTCCGCTAGCGTAGTAGTCTGCAAACACGTTACTTAAAAAAACCAAATATAAACCAAGAACCAACTATAAATTTTGATTTAGACTATACATTTTTATATAAATAATTAGGATTAAGAGTACGCTCTCAAGCTTGCTTTTTTTAAAGAGTCTTTTGATACGAACGACTAGCGGTGCCATTGTTGCCTCCTAAATATGTGCTTGTTTTCTCTAAGATTGCCTCTCATATATGTATTAGTATCTTAAAAGGGAGTTAATAAATAATATTCCGTCTCTGCACTAAACATCTTATGGAAAAGTCGCATCTAAGGAGCGAAAGAGCGGCATGTGACCCACAAGTTTTGTTTCGTCGACCACTTCGCTACCACATTTGAACATTGTGTGTACAACTGAGTAGTTGTATCTGCAGTTTCACACACATTGGTTATTATATAGTATTATTAACTATACTTACTAATATAAAAGTGAATGTAAGTTTGTTTGTTTGTTATGCTTTTACGCCTTAACTAGTCAACCGATCAACATAAATTTTTTTACATATATTTTGTTAGGAATGCACAAAAAGACATAAATAAAATATTTGTTCCCAAGTGATAGCTCAAACTTCGCTAACGCGAGTGAAACCGTGAGAAAAAGTTATTAACTAACGAAATACGACACTGGACTGCACTGGAAAGATTTAATTATAAAAGATTTGTTAAATAAAACACAGAGCACACAATGACTTGACACGTAACGATGCAAGAGTAAGAGCCTTAACATTGTCACATAGCAGAGTCGCGATTAAGTTGATTGCTAGTGTGTTTCTAGCAGGCGCATATTATAATTTAGTTTGCACTCATAAATCCATCATGAACAGATAGCTCAACTATCAATTATTAATTAAAATTATAATAATGATTTCTAGATGTTCCCAATGTCTACACATACTTGTTTGATGAATATGTTCCTTTCCGAAATTCCTCATAAAGCACATGATTTAATGTTACTTATATGGTTTTTGATGTGAAACAATTACAGGCGGAGGGTAGACCTGATTGTTGGTGTGGCGACGAAAAACACGAACATTGCACTATTAACGAAATACTCAAAAACATTTGCAACCCTATCTTGTAGGCCACTTGTTCTACTAGCGTAACATGGCACGCGCCGACGACCTAGCGCCCTTTGATAAATGTTCCCAAACACAGTGCCAGCTCCTAGATTAATTTTTGAATTTGACATAAATTAAAATTTATGTAATAAAATAAATAAACTATCATTATTTTATGGAACTTTTTGTATTTTTTTAGCTTTATCGTTTCATTATGCGATAACTGATTACTCTCGTGATCTGTTCTTTTATGCATATAATTTGTACAAAACAATTTTGATGTTTCACATCTGCGTCCCGTGACGGCTAAATTTTTTAGTGTTTTCCTTAATTTTTTAAAAATGAACCATCTGTCTTTCTTCGTCTATAACCTGAGTAAAATATATTGTTGTAGAATTTTGTAGAAAAGCCGGAAACAGTTTGTGGTTCGCCGACACGTCCTACTAGCTTTTTGCAAACTCTATCGTCTGTTCGTACACTGTTCTATTTAGTTTTCTCTTTTCGTTTTAAGCTGTTAATGGAAAATGTTTTGTTTGTGCTAGTTCTCGTGATATGCATCATGTGACTGATATCACAAAGTATATTAAATAATAGAGTTGTCACAATATTTTTTGTAAAACAGCGACCTCGTTGGTATTATAATGTGCTTATTGTTTTCTGTGTTTAGTAACATTTGCTTAAAAGAACAGTATAATTTTGAACAAAATATACATTTATTTTTATAAAATAATATTCTACAGATTATAATACAGAGTACAATTTGATGTCTCATAGTATTTTTTTTGTTATTCGAACAAAAATCAACAAAGTATTAAAACCATATGACAGCGCCATCTATTGATATATACCATAACAAAAGATCACAATAAAATTCTTCCCAAATATAGAAGTGAGAACACGAGTTTTTGGCGGGATTTTAGTCTGTCATGTAGTGGATTTTATATTTTATTCATAATCTTGTGTTATTTGACTATATATTGTGTAAATTTGGTGGTGCTTTACGTAATATAGTTAGTTTATTATGCATAAGTGAAGTGAATGGAAAATAATAACACGGAGCATGAAATTCTGAGATGCCACAAAAACTCCCTGGAAGGTTCTAGCAAGGGATCCACCATCTTGTTAGAATATGGTTTCACACGATGCTTAATATTGGAATGATCACACGAAGTTTGTGATATTATTGACTACGTGAGAATGGCAGTAATAATCGGAAAGATTGATTCCCAAAAATAAAGTAAAAAACAAAAAAAAGTGAAAACACCGTGCCTTCCATTTCCATGTTTTCATATCCCGTCTTGATCTTTCGTTTGCCAAACTTGAGAGCAGATAACCGGTGTTAATTGTAAAGTGTACTCAAATTCAAATAAATAGACCCTTATATACGCGAGATAATGTTTTTTATACAACAACTAGCGGACACGATAGACATATTATTCTGCCACAAACCTATGTAAGATCACAAGACCTATGTTGCCTAAATCAACAAAATAACACTTAATCCAATTATAACTCTCTCCAGTTAGACTATATTAAATACTAGCTAACCCGTGCAACTTCGTCTGCACCAAATCAATTATTACCGGTTTCAACTGTATTTTTAAACATGAAAAATCTTCATAAACCGGATTATACCATTTCTAATTGTGAATACAAACTATCCAGGGACTCAAACTTACACTCAGTTGGTATCTGAGAAGTATTTTTTATAATAAACCTAAAACTCGTTACATATTAGGTACAGTTTTGTTTACACATATTTTTCAACTTTATCGACATTTCATATCTAGTTGATAATTACGCATTCAAACGTCATGTAGCCGTACCTTAGTTATAATGTGCTGGACTTTATACTGATCGACGATAGATAAATGCCAACTTTCATGAAAATCGGTTGAATAGTATCGGAGTTCATCGTGGACAAACATCATGACACTGGATTTTTATATATTTAAGATGTATAATCTAAAAAAACAATATTTTCAAAAGCTTTTATGAATATCATTTCCTTTTTGCAGCACATATAACATCTTTGAAGTGTGATAAAGACGGAAAGTAGGAAATGAGAGCGTCAGCATCAAGGTCTATTATCACGGCGTGCAAACTGTTTAAGTTTTCCCATTAAATGGCCCACTCGGGACGTTACTTATATTATCGCAGATTGCGTTCTCGCAAAATATAGTCTTAGTATGTTCACGGTAAGCTTTGAAGTAGGTGAAGAGTTATATATTACTAGTAACAGGCTAGGATTTCCTAGACGTTTTTTTTTTCTTATTCTTCTGTTCTGCAGACTCTTGGTCCGCGCCTTTTTTTTTATTGCCTGCGTGAGAAATGATATCTGTGTAACTCTTGGGTGTTTTTTATTTATTTAGTATCATTTTAACTTAACTATTTACTATTTTTGAGTGGATTTTTAATGATGCTATTGCCTTTATGGCGGTTTTAATATGATCGTTTATGGTCATTTTTAGACTATAATCCACAATGCCCCGCGCCGGTGCGTTCACGGCTCGATGGATGAACCTACTAACCGCGTCGTCAGTCACGTCGGTATAGTAGACACAGGTGTCAGTGTGTTTGGATAATCCCACTATAGTATGTGAAACACTATCGTGAATTAGCATCCTTCTGCCCTTTATTTGTAAGAACACCAGCGATTTGAAGGCCAATCCTTGGGATTCGTGGACTGTCAAAACGCCTGATCCTTCCCCTGCCCCGTAGCCCTTGTTTATCAGAGTTTTTTTCTCTTCTTGTGTGTGTACTAAGAAGAGAGTATCAGGGGTGTGTGAGGATATCCGTTCGCCCTAATAGTCCTTGATGCCTAGAGATCTCACTATCGGTTTTGGTATGTATACATCGTCGTATACTTGACTCAGTGCATAGGCTATATCTATCGGAATCTTGTACGTTCTACAGTCTACGTTTCATTCAAAATCTGTAAAAAAGTTCACGAGAGTATCTCTATCTAAGAAGGATAAGTCACAGTAGCCAGTTTTATCTAAACAAACAAATCGGAGGCGCTTTGTTCTTTACCAATTGCGTCTTTTTCTATTACAATAAAGTAACTGCATGCAAATGAAGTGGACTTAATCCTTTATGGCTCTGTTTAAATCCATTAATTCCTAAATTACTATTATTTAAATTATAATGATGAACAAAAAAGTTATATTTATTACCTTTTTTTATTAACGTGGGGAAATCCCTAACGGATACCCACCCTCCCGGGGGAGAGGGTGGGTTATGTCCGACTCGCACGGACTAAAACCCTACGGTGTACCGTCGGCCACATGTTAGGGGCGGCCAGGGACCGTTCTGGGACTCTTCCTGAGAAACCGCCCCTGCGGCAGCCTGGCAAGTTGGTCGCCAAGCGTCGTCCTACTATAGAGAGGCAACTGGGTACACAACCAGTCACTCTCCTCGTAAGCCGGACCTGTGCAATGAGGGGATGAGCCCCCCGGCTGCATTCCCTCAGGTCCGGCTACAATGTATTTATTACCTAAAATTGTTTGTATACGAGGTGCTTGCCAAATAAACAGAAATTAAATTCAAATCACATCAAAATACAGGAAACAAAATAAACCAGTCTCACTGGCAGAATCCAGTCGAAGTTTGGTGCCACTTGGCAACGCAACGCGGTTAGGTCGTGCTTGGTGCAAGTTAAGAGAGGCCAACTGCGTTTGTGTTTACTCAATCATCTTCAATTATATCCTTATCAAAATCATTCATATAAGTCCCGGAGTTTTTGGCGGGATCTTAGTCTGTCATGTAGTGGATTTTATATTTTATTCATAATCTTGTGTTATTTGACTCTATATTTTGTAAATTTGGGGGTGTTTTACGTAATATAGTTAGTTTATTGTGCATAAGTGAAGTGGATTGAAAATAATACCATGAAGCATGAAATTCTGATATGCCACAAAACTCCCTGGAAGGTTCTAACAAGGGATCTACCATCTTGTTAGAATATGGAAATAATCACACGACGCTTGTAATATTATTGTACTATAACGTCCATTGAAAGAAAACATTGACACTGGTAAGTGCTTTTGCGGAGCGAAAACGTTTATTTAAACTTATCTATATCTGGATTATAAGTCATATTTAAACATAGTTTCTACATTTTACAGCCTATTTATTGAGTGACATTATATTTTATCTAACATGATGCTATAACCTCTAGGAACGCAGCAAATAGCATAGAAAATGCAGGTAAGAAAGTATACCAAAAGAGAACGAAATCAGCTTTAGATTAGATCAATATCAGCTTTTGTAGGTGGTGGAGCTACGCTGAAGCTATTACTGGCTTCAGCATGAAAGAGTCGGCTTGCCCGGGGTAGTACCGCCCGACCTACAGAAACGCTGACGTGAAATAACAGTCCTTGCGTTTCGTTCGGTCAGTGAGAGTGCCGCAGGACCACCCCAATTTGATAATTTTAAACACATAAAAATTTGCGTTTGGTCACGATCTCATCTGGTGTGTTATGACTATGTTATAGTAACTTGCTAAACCTAAAAAGGGACTGGTTCCTAAGTGCACCAGTAAGAAAATACCTGTACATATTTGGCAACAAACATGCATCTTCAGGGTGTTAAGTTACATGGGCATTATATTCTCCTTCGAAACTTAAGAGTCATTTGAGTTTATGTCAGTTAACGTAGTAACCCAATACTACCTAACAACGTCATCGCTTTAAAGATTTGTTGGCCAACACGCATAAACAGAATTTGGTAAATATTAAATAATGCATCTCCCTCGTTACTTAGACCACTAAAAAAAAAGTTTGTCCCAATTGGAGTTTGTCCAACATTGACCGATTATAAAATATATAAAACGTGTTCGAGTTTATTTTCAAATGCCCAACCAGCCAATTCCTACGGCCTCAAAACTCCCCATAAAATTTTCACTAAGGCAAAATATATTATGTAATACATTTTTAAAAACCTCCACCGTTGCCAAATTGTGTAGATAGAGTTTGAAATATATCCCAATTTGAGGATAAAACTTAGGGTTATCTTAGAATCGCCTTGTAATAATATATTACAACTACTTTCTCGAGGCGAAAGTATTATAGCCTAAAATCTAACATATTGCATTACAATGTAACTTCATTATATAATTATCTGGTGTTTGAAAATTTGTTCCTCTGTACTAATTATCATTTTAAATAGACGTGAACATCACTGCATAACTCCTGTGGGAGAGCGCAATGGCAGGCCCTACTTGTCTGTGAAAATCTTATGAAAATCAATTCATCCGTGTCAAGTCTTAATTCTGACGGAAAACAGACCATTTAGTATTTTTTTATATTACTAAAATACTGTATTCATATACTGTCACAATGTTGAAAGAAATTTCATAATACTCCAGCAAATATTCGCCAAAGTACACACATTAATTTAGGTTTTGTTTTTTGTCAAAACCGTTGTTTTTTGGAAAGCCGACATTTTGTAAAAAAAATATAATTTTGCGTATTCATTTTATCAGTAATACGTAAACCAGATAAGCGAAAGAAAAGGCAATACCATCGTACCATTGTTTATCACATCATTTGCCTCCACACGTTTACAGACGTGTCCAAACACACTGCCACTGAATCAACATTGCTTGAAAGAACTTAGGTTTATATGGATTCGAATCCTAGTTTTTCGATATCATGTCCGAGGTCTATTAATAATGAAATATAGATGTAATACAATTTTGTAAGTAATATATCATCCCTTCGAAGGCTTACCTAATATAACTTAACCCCACGTGCGGTAACATGGCGCGGACATCCCAATTTCCGCCGCCGAAGCGACATTTCCAGAGAGAAATTCACTTCGGAAACAAGTCAGACTTTGAATGTTCACTTAATAAAATACCTGTTTTAGAACTTTTCGAAAACCCTCATACTTATTAATGTCATGGCACTACTTTAAACAAATCATTTTAACTAACTTATACCAGTGGCTTTGCTTGAATGATTATTTTTGCATCTTCCAACAAATTGATTTTCTAACTACCTACCTCAGTTTTTGGCGGGATTTTAGTCTGTCATGTAGTGGATTTTATATTTTATTCATAATCTTGTGTTATTTGACTCTATATTTTGTAAATTTGGTGGTGTTTTACATAATATAGTTAGTTCATTGTGCATAAGTGAAATGAATGGAAAATAATACCACGGAGCATGAAATTCTGAGATGCCACAAAAACTCCCTGGAAGGTTCTAACAAGGGATCCACCATCTTGTTAGCATATTGATTCACACGATATTATAATATTGAAATGATCGTACGATGCTTGTAATATTATTGACTACGTGACAATGGCAGTAATAATCTGAAAGATTGATTGTCAAAAATTAAGTTACTAAACTATCTACCTAAACCCGAATATGTCTGTTAAGCACAATTTTTTGACTCATATTTTTTTATTTTGGAAAAGTATTTTGACAACACTTACAGGCTATCAATTTTAGATGGTATAGGTTGAAATTTATTTCAAGACGAAGTGTAACCTTATAGTCTTTTCTTAGTAGCATATCTATACATATAATAGAGAGTGTGCACAGGAATTACATGATATAATTCCGCCGACCCCATTCCATCTGATGACGACTAGACGCCGTGAGGGTTTCCACCCTTACGTGGTTGATATTCCCGTAATTCGTACGAAGCGATTTGCTTCCACATTCATTATGCGTACGGCTAAGGAGTGGAATTCACTCCCGACGTCTGTCTTCCCGACATCTTATAACTTGGGAGTCTTCAAGAGTAGAGTGAACAGGCATCTAGTGGGCAAGCGCGATACATCGTCGGCCTCATCGTCACTTACCATCAGGTGATATTGTGGCCAAGCGCGTACCTGTCGAATATAAAAAAAAAAGAAATTAAGAATGTAAATATGACGTGTTCGTACTTTTTCGATTTTCGTGAAAAAAATTGTTACACGTGTGTAGGAATAAGTTATAGAATACATTTTAATCATCTTTATAAATGTCTGTCTCTCTATTTGTATGAACACGAATCACTGCTAACTGAGTTCACAATAAAGTTAAAATAAGTAATTTAGTATGTGTTTCATTACAATCGGTCCACTCTATCAAAAGTTATTGTAATTTAAATGACGGCTCGAGTTAAGTACGAGAGAAGAATAGTAATGTATAGTATTATAAAGCTGGAGGGTTTATTTGTTTGGTTTAATGCACTAATGTCTGTAACTACTGGTTGGTGGTGCACCCTGCTGATCAACGAACGAGGCAATGACGAAAGCGGGGTGGTAGGGTTTTACAGCCCGACTGGGTCGCAACCACCATGTACATGGTGAAAAAGCCCGTCATAGTGACTCGCTTCTGCGCGTCGCGTTTCGGGATCAGCCTGTGCATATCCAGTACCGGGTGAATTTCGTCATTATGGCCGGCATGACAGCGGCGACCGGCGATGGATAATGTCTCTCGGTGGTCGCCGATGTTTTTGGATTGTACTATGCTTAACATCAGGCGTAGTGCAGTCACTATGTCGTGCTTCAATAAAAAAAAAAGAGCTGAGCAACAATGGAGAATTATTCAAATTCGGGTTATTTTTTCTTTTGAAAGCTTACACGGCGTGTACAAAGTATTTCACGCGGACAAAGTCGCGGGCAGAAGCTAATTTTATGTATAAACCTAACTGTATAATATTATAGAGGTTTCGAATTTCACAAAAAAAAAAAAACATTACATAATCATTAACTATAGGATTCCTAGGAAAAAGACATCGAACTAAGCTTAATCTGTGACCGTCAGCCGATTCAATCAAACATATTACACGCTTAAATAAAGTCCTTCCCCAAAATGGACCATTTATTGGAAAACTTTAACAATCCGAGAGGATCATAGTACCATAAAAAACTTCTTTATTTTTCATCTTGATTTAAACTTTTTATTGAAGCTATTGAATATCTATACTAATATTAGAAAGTGGTAAAGTTTGTGAGTTTGTGACGTTGTAGGGGGTAATCTCAGGAACTACTGATCCGATTTAAAAAAATCTTTCATTGTTATATAGCTCATTTACCAAGGATGGTTATAGGCTATATATATCACGCTAAGACCAATAGGAGCGAAGCAACTATGAAGAATGTTTAAAAATCGGGGTGTTTTTTCCTCTTGAGAACTTTCGCTCCATATTAGTTAGCCCAAATTAACTATGTCCACGCGAACGAAGTCGCGGGCAGAGGCTAATACATGAATAAAGGACAGGATTCATACTATAATAGACTAGTTTTTACCTGCGACTTTGCTCGCGTGAATGTTGATTTCAACTTTCGCGCGGGAACGGAGTACTTATGTCCGGAAGAAAGGTATCCTGAATCCTTTTCTTTATCCCTTTTTTCTATTGGAGAATCCTCTTGATCTCCTCCCTCCTCCCGGGGGAGAGAGTGGGTTGTGTGAGACGTTTACCCAATTAAGCCACACAGTGTACCGACCGTCGTTTTTAACAGGGCGGCATAAGGTCGAGCAAGGTTATCAACATGCCGCCTCAGCGGTCAGCTGATCCAGTCAGGTTTTCGTCCTAATAGGAAGGCAAACTGGATTAATAATAATGTTGTGATATTAAACAGCTAAGACATAAAAGTGAAACAAACAGACAGACTCACTCTCGCATTTATAATATTATCTAGCTTATGCTAGCGGCATCGATCATGTTAATTTAGATTTGACCTCATACCTCGGAAACAATATCACTAGACATTATAAAAAAAATTCTTTGCCACGTCTGTGTGTCTTTTTTCGATAAACTCAGAAACTACTGGTCAACTTTTACATGCGCTTTTTGCCAGTAGAAATAGTGATTCTTGAGGAGGAGCCGCTAGTTTACTTCTAAAAAATAGGTCTATGCAATATTACACAGTTAAGGCGCAAAGGTATAAATAAATAAACAGTCTTATAATAATAACAATAATAAAGCTCTTTATTCAGACCAACTTAGTATCTAATTTACAAAGTTTTAAAACTAAAAACTATGACTATGTTAAATATGTCTTAATCTATTCTAACATTTAATAATTTTTTGTAGGTCTATTTGCCAATCGGTAAACGCCTCCTCCAATCTTTTCCATTCCTGTCTTTCTCGGGCCACTCTATTCCACGTTACTTGTGCGACTTGCTTAATGTCATCATCCTACCTTTTCTGTGGTCTGCCCCTTTTCATTTTCCCATCTCTATGGTACCATTATGTCACAATTTTGCTCCATTTCTCTTGACCTCTTATCAAATGCCCCGCCCATTGCCATTTGAGTCTTCTGATTTTGGATGTTATGTCTATGACATTCGTCTTTTTCCTGATGACATGATTTTTTATTCGGTCCGACTTTTTCAAATTTAACACACTTCTTTCCATTGCATGTGGTACAGGTTTCCAATTTTGTAGTCGTATTTTTTGTTGAAGCCCATGTTTGGCTTTCATATATTAAAACAGGTAGTACGCATCCAGCGTAGAGCAGCTCGAATCGTTGGCAGCGAGATAATATCAGATCGGCTGGACTCGTTGGCACTGCATCGGGACATTGCATCTCTTTGCGTTCTTTATCGCATTTACATCGGAGAGTGTTCAAAGGAGTTGTTTGGACTTTTACCTGCCGCTACATTCCGCCATCGTACTACCCGCCTGAAACTGAAATTTCATCCACACCACCTCGATCAGTGAAACTCTTCCACGGTAAGGTTTTCAAGGTCGTTTCTGCCTCGTACTTCGACCCTGTGAAATCGACTCCCAGCGGCAGTGTTTCCAAACAACTATCAATTGCAAACTTTCAAGAAGCGAGCGCACACTTTTTTTAAACTCCCCCGGTGTTGCTAGTGTTTATGGACAGCGGTGATCACTTGCCATCGGGTGACCCGTCTATTCGTTTTCCCCTATAATATAAAAAAAAACGCAGGAGTGAATTAATAATTTAACAATTCCAATAAACAGACTTACATTCACATTAATCATATCAGTAACGTTGCACGCCGAACTAGCTCTGAAGTGGAAATATTTTTTCAAATTCATTATACAACTACCTATGACAGCGACTTCATCCACGTGGATCTTAATACAAAAAACAGTCTTTCATTTACTGTGTCTTACATATTATATCTTTATTTTTGTAAGAGATTGAATTGCATTTAAATGTCTACTCTTCTCTCGTATTTATCTCGAGCTATCATTTTGATTACATTTTTTATAGAGTGGACTGATTTTAACGAAACAAAAACTAAATGTTACTCCTGGATATGCTTTACGCTCTTCTTGGTGATGTTTTATCATATACGTAGTACTTTACGCTTTGATACGTATTCAAACAAACACACAGATTACAGACAAACATAAAAAAAAAGATTTAAATGTATTTTATTACCTACTAGCCTCTGCCCGCGACTTCGTTCGCGTGGACATAATTAATTTGGTAGCCCAAATTAATATGTTGCGAAAGCCCTCAAGAGGAAAAAACACCCCGGTTTTTAAACATTCTTCATTGATGCTCCGCCCCTATTAGTCTTAGCGTGATGATAGCCTATAACCATCCTCGATAAATGAGCTATATAATAATGAAAGAATTTTTCAAATCGGACCAGTAGTTCCTGAGATTACCCCCTACAACGTCACAATTCACAACGTCACAAACTTTACCTCTTTATAATATTAGTATAGATTCTAGACACCTGCAATAATTTTTGTCACATAAATCTAAAAGGTACTGACAAGTTATATTTACATACTTATTATGTCTATAGATTATCCTATTTAAACAATATCTTTCCAAACTTCAGGATATATGGTATTTGGATGCATAAGAGCTATTACTGGCTTCAGCATGAATGGGAAAACCGACGTGAATTAACAGCGCTTGCAATGTTGCGTTTCGTTCAGTTAGTGAAAGCGGTGGAGGCTCACCTCTCCTCACCTTCCCTCTCTCCTCTTCCTTTACCCCCCTCCCCCAACAAAGGCTGGCAACGCATTTGCGACTCCCCTAGTGTTGCAAGTGTCTATGGACAGTGGTGATCATTTAACATCAGGTGACCCAACTGTTCGTTTGTCTCGTATGATATAGAAAAAAAAAATATACATGTATATTTTTTACACGAGTTACATCAAATCTTAGTAGTTGTGTGAGAAATAACAACAAATATACATGCATCCTCCTAAATATCTCCTTTGTAATATTAATAAGCTAACATCTATATAGCAAAAACAATAACAATAGAATTTGTACGGTGATAAATCTTAAGTAAAAGCTGAATCAGAAGAAGAAATCTGAAAATATTATCAGAGCGATAATACGTCATCGTATGTCCATAATATCGAAACAGAATAGATTGCTGTCCATATATTGTCCGTATCTATCGTAGACGATGTCTCTGGGGCACGAATCGTACAATAACTCGAGGAAAAATACGCTACACTTTATCTTCGTATTTTTCTATCTCAAAATAATGTGTGAGTTACTTTTACTGACTCTCAGTGTAATAAATGTGCAGTTTTATTTGTTAAAATAATTAATCATACAAACTCTATATTACAAATATTATATCATATATCATAGTATTTTCATCTATTCATCGTCATCTTGGCTCACTAAGTCCACAAACAGTTTTTTAGGTAATAGTGTTAGGTTTTATAACAAACTCCCAAAACAGATTACCGATTTGCCGGATAGTGAGTTCAAGAACCATGTCAAGCGGGTTTTAAAATCTAAATCTATTATAGGGTGGATCAATATGTGAATGATTGTGACCTCTGGAAATGAGGTGTCATCTCTCTGTGCATCTACAAATAACGAATGTAACTAATTATGTTTTTTAAAAATATATAACATGAAGAGATAGACCAGATCGAGTTTCTCGCCGGTTCTTCTCGATGACCGGGTTGTTTTCTGAACCGATGGTAACTTTGACGTTCATAAGCGCCTTCTTATGGCCTAAATTGAATAAAGATATTGAAGAATATTTTGATTTTGATTAGTAATATATAAAATAAAAATGAAGTACTAATATAAAAATAACTTTTTAATGATTGGATATAAAAGTATACACAGCACTGATAACAAAATTCTAATTTTTAAATTTTTTATCTGTCTGTTTGTTCCGGGTAATCTTCAAAACGGCTGGACCGAGCTTAAAGGGAATTTCATTACCAGATCGATGAAATTATGGTGGGTGACATAAGATTATTTTATTTTAAATCAGCTGTTACCCACGACTTCGTTCGCGTGAAATTTAGCGAAGATATGTTTTTCTGGCTACGCGTAGTATAGCGGTCTGTGCACATGTAATATTAATATGTTCTATGAAGATTTTTTTTTTTTATTTTCGCAAAAAGATCATTTGAAATTGGCTAAAGAAACGGAGTGAGGGCTGATCGTAATTTGATACGATTCAGTAATCACTCCTTTGACGCGTTGCATGAGCGTAATGTTAAGTCACCAAGATTTGTTAGCCCTGATATAGCCATATACAAGTCGGAGAGAAAGTCGTATATGAAGATTGTGCAGCGTATATTTGATCAATAAATGAACTGTATAAAACTATATCTAATTAATGTTCGGAGTACCGAAAACCTGACTAATAATAATTAATAGAAATTCTATTTACAAATTATGAAATTTAAATAATTAACACTATTATTCATATAAAATTCTAAACAGCACAGTTATTCTATTGCATTGATTTTTCATTTTATCGTCAGTCTTTATTACTGTGTGGACTTTGTATTTTGTTAGAGCGGAGATATTGCTCCAAGGAGGAGATACATACAGGCTGATATAATAACTATCAGTCATAAAGTCATCAGAATATAAGCGTAATCATGTTTTGATCCTATAACCTATTTGTAATTGGCAATTGACCTACCACAACACATATCGTGATCTCATTTGGCCTCACGTTTAGCCCCTCGTCGGGTTGCGGGTCACGCGCGACCTCACCGACCTCACAGGTTGCATTACCGATCCGTCTAAATTGACATTTACGGATATATATTTTAACTTTTGCATCATTTATTATATAGAGATTTTATCACGTACTAGCAACCTGCCCTGGCGTCGTAGGACGCAATCTAGCGTAGGTTCAAATTCTTGCAACTAGGTCGTAGCTTTCTGTGAAGAAAACCATTACGATGAAACCTGCATGGATGTAGAACGTTTTATAAACCTGCTTAGCTTGTTACAATCTACAAGTTGAAAATCTGTCGCTAAAAATATATTGATGAAAATATTGTCTAACTCTAAAGTCCATAAAGTGTTAAAAAGTACTATTAATATATTCTTTATATGGTCTATTTTCTGGTGTTCATGGAAGTCAAAGAATTTTATAAAACTTGGCACATAAATCTACTTTATACTATTGGTACCAGTTATCAGGGTGATTGGTTGAAATATGTTAAAATTTATCAATATCATAAAAAAATGTTCCATTTTTTTATTTTATTTTATATATTTAGCGCACCAACATAAATATTACACATAGTTAAAATTACATATTTTGTAAGTGACCTTACAAAATAAAATTACAGTGTAATAATTACAATCACAGGCATGCATGACATTAATTGATGACAAAAAAACGAATTACGAACTATATTGAATGAATAATATCTTAATTTGTACAAATACGCCATCAAGTTATGTTTTTAAGCAATTGCTGCTTAAATGATACAAATGTTTCAAAAAATATGTCAATGCTGTTATTTGTTCGAGATACATCATTATATAACCTAGCCATGCGTATTAATGGGCTGTTATACACGGTGTTAATGGTCGCAGTTGGAATGGCAAAGATATGTGGATTACGCAATAGTTGGCAATTAGGTCTATATATATGTACAGTCCTATAAGAAATAGTATTAATTAGCAACACCACAGAGTCCATTTTCATTAAAACAGATATAACTCTTAAACGCTATTTAAGTTTACTATGATAAACTCTAGATGAATTTTAATGACTAATGGATTTAACTTCAGTCTTTCATATCAGCTACTGTAGATTCAGATTAAGAAACCAAAATCAAAAATGCTTTATTTAATTTAGGCCCTGAGAAGACGATTATAAATGGTCAAAACTACCACAGGTTTGGACAAACAACCCAGTCAAAAGAAAGGCCAACAAGAAACTTCATCTTGCTTATCTTTTCATTATACATAACATATTTATAATTTTTTTTTTAGCAGATGCACTGAGTGGTGCTTACGGACATCACCACTGTTCACGTATTGGTCTACCCTATCCATAATATTTAGAACCCCCTTGATTTTGTGCTTAAACTTACTATCCGGCAAATCAGTAACTTACTTTGGGACTTTGTTACAAAACCTATAGCAAATTATATTGGTCTTTAACTAAATCCAACTTACCAAAGTTTTTGTGAACACAGATTATCAAAAATATATCGGGAAAACAGATTTAGGATACCAAAGTACTAAAACTTGGCTCTAATAGTTCGAGAGGTGTCAGACTATAAGCTGCTGGAACTGACCTCACCAAAAACTCACCTCATATTCTCTGGATTTACAAGACAATATTAGAAATAATAGATAAAAAGCTTACGGCTCTTGCATCAACGATGGTATATCATTAGATCCAAGAATTCCGAGAATATAATATTATTTCGACAAAGCGCCGCATTTATACACGCCCGTCTCTGGATCCACACTGATACTGACACAGTGAAATATGTTTTAGTATGACGACTCAGTAATTATTGATTTTTTGAACGAAGTTCTTTATCGCACAGTACGAACTTAGCGGATGGGAAGTAGGCTGTAGTCTGGTGAAGCTGTTGAGACCTTGCTAGGTCAATAACGTAGTCAGTTCGAAAAAAAAAGGATGGGAAGAAGGCTATAAGAAGTGTAGGAATTTTCTGCCCTTTCTATACCGTACAAAAAAGAATCACGCTAGGTAAGTGTATATGTGATATTAATATGTGAATATTTTACTTTTAACTTAATTTTTTTATATAACTGCTTATTCTCTATAGCCAATTAACTGACAAATTGTAAATTTATATTGATTGTTTAGTTTCGTAACTGGAAAAAATATATTAATTACAAAATTTCTAGCCTTTCTTCAATACGTTGCTCTGACACAAAAATAACTGGAAGAAACGCGAAAAAGTTATTTAGCAACTGATTACAATTTGGCCAAAATTGGCCGATCCTGAAAAGTGCCAAACTTAAAGAAAATTAAAATGATAGCTTCATCTCCATATTTATAATTGTTCTAATGCGGTTGTATATAGATACGCTGCTATCTTGCTTGAAAAAAAAAACGAACAAACCTTAACATGCTCCAATTTCACGTATTACACTTTTAGCAGACGGCCTATCTGATTTTAAAGATTATCGTCGTCTATGGAAACTGCTACACTCGAAAGTATCACTGTTTCATGGACTGCCTTGAAGAAGAATTTCTTTTTGAAGAACCCATGTACTAACCATGGGAGATCACCGTATTGGGATACCCATTTCACAACGCTACTTTATAAGATTTTAAGGTATGTGGATGAACAATTAGCTAGCGGCAGAGATGCAAATTTGGAAAGACAATAAAAGCATCCTTTCAAAAATTTCTTAATATAAGGTGATGCTGATAAAGCCCGACACACCTTTGACAAACAAAATATAACTCCAATAAACGATTTACATTACTGCCTTTAATATGAACTAAGCTAAAATGTCAAAGAAACTCAAGCCGTGAGAAACTGGGCCAATACATCAGAGGCACCAAGGGTTCCTTTACAAAAGAAAATATAAATAATGATGCATGTCATATTCGTTGAAACGAAAGCTGGTGACTGTTTTGCTACTAGGTAACATTGTAAAAAAAATAGTTTAATGATTGAAATTAATTGTCGGTGCATTGTTAATCAGTTGTGCCTTTCTTCCAACGAAAGAGCTTTTAACATTTCTTTTGTAATTCGAATACATTAGGTACTTTAAATTCACTTAATAGCTTTGTCCAAATTTAAGATAATCAAGTGCCCTATTCAGTAGAAGAAATTTAATTCTACTCGCAAACGCAAAGATGGGATAGATTGACTAATACAGGAAAATAATTAGTATATGTACTTTGTTACAATTCTTACAGTGCTTTGTGATTACAGTCCTGTTCTAAGTTTATATATTTAGCCTTTTCTATTAATTTTGTTAAACAGAATAAAAATGTCTTTGCCAGCCTCGTGGTCAGATTATACATGCCTAATAAAAGCGACGGTGGAAATTTTTCAAATGCAGTTAGTATTTGATTTATTACATCGATGAGTTTCAATGCAATTCAACAAATGTAGGAAACGTTGTTTCTAGAACTATATTGTTTGCTAACATTATTTTAAAGTGATAAAGTTTCATTATATGCATATTCCACGCTCCTACTGCATTATCTGTTATAACGAAATCATTTACGTTGTACATAGAAAGAATTCTAACACACACTACATTGTACAAGACTTTTTCAGTTTATAGAAATTCGTTTTTGTACAGTTCGTTTCAAAACCTTTCAAAAATTTAAGAAAATATTCCTGAAGAAGCATTTACAGTTGATAAAAGTAACTGCCATTGTCTAGTAGGTAACAAATATTAGAAGCCTGTGATAATTTAAATCTTCCAAGAAGATACTCTTGTTATAATTTTCCATTGATTTTTTGTGGCATCTCAGAATACAAGCTCCGTGGTATTATTTCTTATCTACTTCACTTGTGCACAATAACTGAACTCTATTACGTAAAATGCCGCGAATATTTCCAAATATAGAGTCAAATAGTACAAGGTTATGAATCAATTAGAAAATCCACTACATTACAGGCTAAGATCTCACCAAAAACTCATACTCCTATTTTAATAATTTATAACTATTAAAATAACTGAACATATAATCATGAAGATAAATCAGTTGGAGGCCAATCTCCAGTGAGCGTTGTACGCCTCTATACAATACCCATTGTGTCAGCCTCCTATCATCGCCTAAAACTATACCACGTCTTGCGAAGCGTGTGTTGAGAACTAAAAGTCACGGTTCTGTATATTTAAATTGTTTTATTTAGAAAAGCAGCAAACAGCGTATTAACTGGTTCTGTGATTTATAATCGGCAACAATAAAGAGATTATTTTTAACTCTTTCAGAGGCAGGATTTTTCAGCAGTTTATAAAGGCTCGACTTATAAATTCCTATGCAAAATTAGATGACTTTAACGCACCGGTTCAAGCGTTACGTAGTCCATCAGTAAGCCTTAAGAATTTGGAAAACGTGCCCTTTTACATCCATGAAAGGATGATTTGTTTGTAAATTGAGTATTGGGTTTAGTTTCTTTTTACTGGATTATATATATATAAACTAAGCCACATCGTTTTTCATTACTTGTTTACGCCGTGTATTTATCGTAAAAAAAAAATTATAACTTAGTTATTTGAATTTGAATTTTGTTAGACTTCATTCTTTTATATTATGTTAAGAAACTAGCTGATAGAATTAGGCAATCGTAATAAACAACGTCTCAAAACCAAAAACTTTGGGTCTATGTCAAGATTCATCACGCCACTAAGAAGAGAATCAAATAAAAAGAAATCAAAATACTTTATTCAATTTAGATCTAAAGAGGCGCTTTTGAACGTCAAAATGACCACCGATTTCGGACAGTTGTGTAAAAGAACCGGGCAGAAACTCTATCGAGTTTATCTTTTTACTATATATATTCTCATAATATATAATATATTATAGTTACAGTCGTTTTTAATGTATACACAGAGTGAGGTATCAATACCAGACATCATCGTTCACATACTGATACGCCCTATGATAATGCTCAGTTGATACCAAAGTACACAAAATTCAGTAAGAAGCATGGTTATTACATATACCTATCATGCTCAATCGGCAATTGATTTCCTCCAATTATCACAACTCTCAGCTTAATACATTTTTTTCCTGGACTTAAATATACTTGTAAGAGACCACGTACCACGAAATTTAATAACACTGCATTCGAAGACAGATTTTTCTTTGATACTTGTCATATTTACCTTGTTACGAATATGAGAGTCTTTAAATTTAGGTAAGCATGATATACCTTTAAAACATCTTCATCATTAGCCTGAAACATTTTAACAACATAAACCATTTGTAATTCTATACACATATATGTCCCGTATAATGAGTAAATTAAAGTTAAAAAACAAAAGATATTCGTAAATATTCGTACAAGGAATTCTAAACGAAATCTTTTCGAATTTTTCTAGAAACGGCTCTTCATCTCGCCGAAGTTTGCCGGCAAATTGGAAAATTGGCCGCAAGCTATTTTCTATGAATGAAAGCGATTCTCGAATGCAATGATGAAGTATTGGGTTTTGCTCATTGTTCGGTACAGACATTCATTCGCGTAATAAGGACTGTTATGGGACGTTTATTTAAATGAATGATATAATTAATATTCCATTCTATTTTGCTTACTTAGCTGTTGTTACTATTTAATTACATATTGTTAAGAATTCATAATTATCGTTGATAAAATAACCAATGAATATTAATTCACGATTAAAATTGTATTTGTGATATCAAAAACTACTTTTTGTGTCTTAAATATAAAAATTGGACATATACTATCGCTGACTTTTTTCATTCACGGCAGCGTTTATAAGAAACGTTTTCATTCGACCGTTTTTTCTCCGACTTTGCAAATCCGACTACCACAAAAAAGTCTTCACAATTTTTGGGTTAATGTGTAACCTATAACACTCACCAATAACGTGGCTTTCTGTTCGTAAAAAAATTTTCAAAATCGATTAGATAGATCCTAAAACTACCCTAGTTTAAGTACTAAGTACTTTCAAACCTAAAATTTATACGGCAATTGTGCATTTCTAAAGGTTTATAGTTTTTTTTTTTTTTCTCGAACTGACTACGCTATTGGCCTTAATTTTTTGGCCTTTACACCTTCACCGGACTACTAAGGCGAGCACTTAAGGCACTCAGCCGATTTTATATTGGCAAGCAGCTCAAGGGTGCACGGCACACCTCGGCTTGGCTGTTGCCCGTTGCATGCAAAATCGCGACCTAACTTAGCAAACCTAGCTAACTATTCATATATGTTTGAGTTGTTGAAACGTATATGTGTACCAAACATATCCGCCTCAACAACTCCTCCATATATTTTTATCGGAAAATTGAGAGTTTTTCAGTTAGATAAGGGAAAAAAAGTAAACCCTTCCACCAAAATGTGTAGCGTGTAGGCATGCAAGTGTGTGGGGGTGATCGTGTAGTGTTGTAGCGGTGATGTAGATTTGTGTGTCACCACCGTATCGCACAAGCAACGCACTCAAGGGCTCCCTACCGAGGGATCGAACCTAGGCTTCAGCCGCTGCCGTGGGAGGCCGGGTAAAGGTTTATAGCGTATTGTTAGACAATTTATAGCCTTCTTAAATAAATATATATTCAAGAATAATTTTCAAATCTGACTTTTCAGTATTCTCAGTTTTGGTTGGTCGGTTAGCCAGTCCTCGTTCGCATTTGGCACACTTTCTGTGTTACATGTTTTATGCTAATTGTTTCGCTAATAAGAGTCATAATGTGGTCCTATATACCTTGTAAAATATTAAGATATATAAATAGCCTATAATACTATTTCTTATCTTACTGGTAGTTCAATAGATTAGCGTGATCAATTAAAAAACAAGCAATCTATTCGGGCGTATAATATCTATGTAGATATTTGCCGGTTGCTCAGACTCAAATCATCAAAATCAAAATCCTTCGAAGTAAACGTCTTCAATATACAATACTATAAGATCACGATAAACGTTTAAAAATAAAAACTGAATATAGAGAGACCTCATGAATTTATAACCAATTGCAATAGACAGACTTTCGGAGATAAAACCAATTGGATCTGATATCTTTTGTTAGAAAATATAATGCTTAAAATAGTAGTTGCTTTTTCACATCTTTACAGAATACTTCGGTCTTCTGTGTCTAATCTTCTGAAATCACTTAGTATTATACCACCCTTATTCTAGAGAAATTCAAAATTAATATTTGAAAAGTTAGCCAACTATATGACGTAAAACACCAACAATATTACAAAGTATATAGTAAAATAATACAAGATTATGAATAACCACTTATGAAACAAAATCATCTGCCACGTCTGTCGTGTCTGTCATCTTAGATGAGCATATAATATTAATTCAAGTAAACGAATTATGTGAGTATGATCATATAATTATCGATCACACAACGAACTAATCTCGAGCCAATATTAAACCTCTCGATCAACTATCGTTAATGAGATATTGCAACCTTTGAACGTGAACCATATTATCATATAGCTGCATATTATGTCAATATTATAATTATGAATAACTTCTGATGTCATCAGCGATGAAACTGAATATTTCAAGGAGATTAGATGCTTAGAAGCTATCCTAATACTATGAATGTGAATGTAGGTTTGAATGTTACTCTAAAAGGAGGTCATCTCGCAGAAGGAAGCGGCGGAGAGGGTTCGCAAAGATAATCCTCTGACCTACCCTCTCTGCTGACGGAGGACCGGCTGAAGGTGGCGGCAATTTGCCCTTCTCCATACGCCGTTGTAGTCGGACCTGAGGTGATTGGCCAGGGAGGACATCTCCTCATTGCACAGATTCGGTTGACTATTGGCGGCAGCTGGACTGCAGTCAATCTCCCTATTAGGTAAGAGCCCGGCAACCACCTTCCGCCGGGCGAACCGTTGGGGCGGCTATCCAGGGTTGAGTAGATTGTATGATCCCTTACCGCCCTAACAAATACGGTCGGTCGGTACATCGTCGTACGAGTTGAATATAACCCACTCTCTTCCCCGGGAGGGCGGGTATCCATAAATCTTATAATTTATTTTAATGCGAATTTGTGAGTTTTTTCCACAGAGAACTACAACATATAACATATATATTTTGTTACCACAAACTGAAAAAATTTACACCGAAATATCTAGAATTAATATAAAGCAAATCTACACCATTCCTGGTAATAAAAAAATGTTACCATGTGGTGATCGATATATTAAAACGAAAATTTGTACGTAAAGCTAAAGTGCTAAAAATATTTTGTTACTCTCGTCAAAAGCTTTTTATTTTAAGACTAGCTATGCCCGCGACTTCGTCCGCGTGGAAGCTGATGTACTAAACAGTGGCTAATAAAATCACTTGAGTGTATCGTTATTATAATACAATAAAATCGTTTTATACAAGTCTACGGTTGACGTTCAGATCTTGTTAATAGTCAGTATCAAGACGCCAACTTTTTGGTTGTCATGCACGTCAACATAAGAAAAAAAAAGAAAAAAAACATGTCAAGCGGGCTGTTGGTTTTCATCGAAGAATCGAGATTGAGTATCATATCAATCAGCAATGGATCAGGACAACTATAGTATTCAATGAGCAGCTTCATCAATATCACGATCATAATCCAACATAAAGTCACATTCGTGGAAGCTCAGCGGCCAGCTGCAACACAAAGGATATCACAAGGTACGTGCATTATATCTTTACTGTTGTTAGCTGGATCTGAACGAAAACTTTAAGAGTTCTCGAAGATCCTCCGGTGTCCCCCGGAGGACCAGAAAGCCTATTAGGCATTTTGGCGGGGCGTATGCTACATATTAAGTGTAATTACTGAACCAATTAAATTAGATACACAAAGAGATAGGCATTGTCTAAAATTGATTGAAGTTTATTTTATTACTTATTTCTGGACAACTGCAACAGTTTTTTTCACAACATTACATTACATTGTTATTATATGCATAGGTACAAGATTGTATGCAGAATATTCACAGTTATTTTGACCTTTATGTTAAAATACAGTTCAATGTAAATTACTTTAAGGTAATTTGTACAAAAACAGTTAAATCTAGTCACGCGTTAAGTTCCATTTAGCTAAGTCAAAGTGCAACTGCCAAACTTAAATATGATTTTAAAATTTGAAATTTGGATTAGAGTTTTTGCGCAATCTGTCCTTAATATTACTTCTTTAGACAAATTTATCATCGCTCGAGATAAATTAGACTTAGTCAAAGAGCATGCATATCGATTGAAACAGCATCGCCTCGAGACATTCTGAACACAAAGGGCAATCAAAGGCGACTCTGGATAATACTTTAGTACCCTTTTACCAACTTGCTCTCTTGATCATGAACTCCATTCCCACTTGTATTTGCTATTATTTTATTGCTTCTGTTTATATTAATCGAACAATTCATTCACCTTTTTTATTTTATTTTATCTTAGATTATAATATTTCGTGTCTATTTTTAAACGCAACAGTATTTATATTCAATCAATACTTTTTTATAAAGGGCCACATAACTACAGACCTCTATAACTTTACTTATATACATTTCACAAAGTATTAAATTTATACCAAAATACCATCCTTATCTGTTACACTTCAACAATTAGTACACGAAAACTATATAATCTGTTGGTGCCAAAAGATCAATTAATCAAAGGTTAATTTTGCAAGCGAATTATTAAGCTGTAAATTAATCCGCTCCGCTTTACCGTAAACACTCCAATAAAATGGCGCTTTATATCTATAAAATAAAAATGAAGCGTCTCTTTCCAATGTAAATTTAATATCGTTTCCTAAATTAATTTGAAAGTACATACGATAGTAAAAATAAAACACACTTTTAATTTCGTTAATAGGTGGTAGAGCCACACTAAAATTATTACTGGCTTCAGTATGAATGGGTCGGCTCGTCCGGGGTAGTACCACCCTCTCACAGAAAACCGACGTGAAGTAGCAGTGCTTGCATTGTTGCGTTTCGTTCGGTCAGTGAGTACGCCGGTGGCCCACATCTCCTCACCTTTCTCCTCGCCTCTTGCTTTTCTCCCCCACATTCCCCAACGCAGGCTGGCACCACACTTGCGACTTCCCTGGTATTGCTAGTGTCTATGGACGGTGGAGATTACTTCACATCAGGTGGCCCATCTATTCGTTTGCCTCCTATGATATAAAAACATAATTCAAATGTCTGTTTGTGCAGACAAGTCTCTAAAATGATTAGACAGACTAAGCTTAGAAGGTCCTGGCTCTCAAGTGCAACTACCTGAACACACCAGCTTGGCGACAGATTTTCAGGATGGTAGCTATCCAGGTGAACTTAGAGAAAGTCCTACCACCATGTTATGGTTTATCACGGTGTTTTACTTCATAAAAACTCCGTTTTAGATGCTAGGATTTGAACCTTCACCTATCGACGTGTTATCCAATCAACTTTTTTTTTTAAGTGGAGAAATCCTACATTGGATACCCGCTCACTGCAAAGTGACAGTGAGAGGGTTATGCCTGACTCCTACCGGCTAAAACTCCACTGCTACTCTGCGCGTATACGGACCGAGAGTTAACGACGAGCATATGCTCCTCTGACATGGTCGCGCGCTTAGGTCCGCGTAGATGTTAGAAAGGGGAATCGTGTTCTCTCGAGAGAGGTTATTCCTCCCTCTCCTGACTTCATGTTGAGGCTGCGGCTGGCAGTGCTTCTCCGACACGGGAATTTCTTTTATGCGGCAACAAACGCTCCGTGTCTGCCACCTGGAAATCAACTAGGGAAACATGTGATGGAAGATGCCTTCTCCTCGTTTGGATCTGCAGCCGGTTCTTCTGCGTCGGACAGCGAGAGTATCGGCAGCCCTCTCTCTCACTCTCGCTCAGCATCTTCTTTTTGTGAGAGAACAAACTCGCAAAATGCCACTACGGCGTTCCACACCCTCTGTCTACCGACCATGGAACGGATCACAGCCGGCAGAAAGAGGTCGTCGCCAACTACCGCTTGAAATTATCCAATCAACTAAGCCATCATTGGGTAAAGGTACGCAACAGGAGCACTGAAACTACACCATTACTCTCTATTCTATATACAAAATACAGATATAAAATTTTAATTATTATTAAAACCAAACGTACAAAATTACCTTATATCGGTGTTTGCACGTAACTTATAAGGAAACAGAACAACTTCTATCTGTACATATTATATCCATCTATTAAACTGTACCAATTGTGGTATGAATAGAATACTTTGATTGTCTGTTGCTGTTTATCTTATTTTCATACTTACCTCATCCTTAGTTTAACCTTACTAGTTCTATAATAAATGTATTCTTTTTGAGTAAGGAACATGTATTTTAGAGTACAACTTAATGAAAATAAAAAAAAAACATCTAAATTGATTGATTTTGATTGATGATGATTTTGATTAAAATATCTTAGAAACAACAAACATATTTTTTTAAATTGTGGCTAGATTTGAAGAAACGAGATAGTTCTGCGAATACGGCATTTTAAGGCTCCGTCTAGATCTGATCACTTGCAACTATTATGTTGGTTGGGATTAACGAAGATCGCTGTCAACTTGAAACAGCTGGCTCAACTCGTTGCGGATCTGTCTCAACTTTGTGACAGCACTGTTTGTACGCTTCGGTGGCTTGAATCATGTCTTCGTGATAAATTTGTGTCAGTAAGTAATTGAGTTGACCGCTATCTGGATGTATATATACCGATGATAAATCAATCACAGTACTCTTTTAGTTTAATAGGTTTCATTATCAGATTATAATTTCGCACTGTGTTAAAAATCGAAAATGAATAGGTGCTCATGAACGTCAAAGGGACCACCGTTTTAGAAACAAACCAGTTATCGAGAAGAACTGGCAGAAAACTCAGTCTGGTTTATCTTTTTGTGATACGCATTTTTAAAAAACAGTTACATTCGTTTTTGGTCGATACACAGAGAGCCCATTTCCAGATGTCACCTTCGTTCACATATTAATCCACCCTATAACAGCCTTTGTTCATTAAAACTCGCGTGACATGGTGCTTGACCTCACCATCCGGAAAATGTACTTTACCGTATGTACAGTGGAGAATGTTCTAAAGACCTTTTTAACACGTTGCCCTCGTCGTAATTCTCAATTTACATCTCTCTATGCACGCTGGTTGCTCATTTACACACTCTAAAATCTAATAAAATAGAGGCAAACCTATATTATGCGTACGCTAGCGTTGTGGAGGATTACTCGATATAGTGTTCCCACAGGGTTATAATATGGGTACCTTCCAATACCCTTGGTATTGCTGTTCTTTGTAGGCGACT
This sequence comes from Antheraea mylitta, assembly GCA_014332785.1. Classification (NCBI taxonomy): domain Eukaryota; kingdom Metazoa; phylum Arthropoda; class Insecta; order Lepidoptera; family Saturniidae; genus Antheraea; species Antheraea mylitta. The sequence goes on along the minus strand of JACEII010000012.1, from coordinate 2,486,823 downwards.
TTAACCATTTACCATTAGATGGGTTTTTGCTGTCCTTTGGCATAGAGAGGGCCAGTAATCAAGACGTGTAAAAACCTGCACGACAGGCCATAATATTAGAGAAGAAGAAAGAAAAAGTATTTAGTATTGGAAAACAAAAAAAAAAAACAACAAAATAAATACAGGAAGCATATTAGAGCATCCAACAATGATACCTCCCATTCAGCTACGCGCTGCAATACAACTGGCTGATACTACAGCGTTGTTTTTCAATGGGTGGCCAGAGAAATGTGCGGACGTGTAGTCGGTTTCTTGACAAAAATATTTACAGAACTTATAATATATAAAGAATAATAATAATATATAAGTATTGAAACATATTACAGGCACATCTGTTATAAAGTTCCTCACTATCCCATGCTACACAGTGGCTATCAGTCCGCGTCAGAGTCCGCGCGAAAGCAGGATAAATACGATCATAAGTTTAGTGTACATCTACTAAGATAGAAAATGAGACCATACCTGTCATTTGCAGGACGACCATGTAATAGAATAAAATGGCTAACTATCATTCTAACTAATATTATAAAGAGGTAAAGTTTGTGAATTTGTGACGTGAATTGTGAGGTTGTAGGGGGTAATCTCAGGAACTACTGGTCCGATTTGAAGCATTCTTTCATTGCTATATAGCTCATTTATCGAGGATGGTTATAGGTTGTATATAATCACGCTAAGACTAACAGGAGCGGAGCAACAATGAAGAATGTTTTAAAATCGGGGTGTTTTTTCCTCTTGAGAGCTTTCGCTGCATATTAGTTAGCCCAAATTAACTATGTCCACGCGAACGAAGTCGCGGGCAGAGGCTAATAGAAAATATGTTTAATCATTTCACGTTCCGAACTAACATTACTCAGATAGACAGAGCCGTTCTGCGCTAAGATTCGACAACTGGTTTCTATCAAGTACAGTGACGTCACTTTACCATTACTATAGCAGTTCAAGATTGAACTGCCACATTCAAATTGAAAATGTATTTTGCTATGCGTCGTTGCGTTTCGGCTGCTGTACATGAAGGCTCATAAATATTTTGGAAATAGTGTGTCGACTTCTTTTATCAGTTCGACATTTAATATTCGACGTAATTCGGATGCAACGCATAAATATATTTATAAAATTGAAATAAGTTTCCTCAACGTTTTTGATCTAAAATGACCACTTTAAAAATATTTCGTCATTCAAATAGATCCGTTATATATACTGGTGTCATCCTCGTTGGTTTCAATTTTTCTTATAAATTGATATATATTCATGTAGTTTATATTAATGCCAGTATCTAAGTCCAAAGCTGTATTTGCCTTATGACGTGCATCTCAGTCTTTCTTTAATACATTAAATTATTAATCAACAAAAGCATTCCAAGTCTACATAGATTAATTTGGTAACGGTTTGGATTATACAATGCGTTTCTCATAATAAATAAAATATAACCAACTTTAATTCATATATTTATTTATAAATTCGCTTTGATCCAGGTTAAGAAGGACGTGACTCTGGTAAACACCGAAGGTAAACCTGCTTGGCATCCATCGCTTAGACCAAATGATACTACGCCAACCTAGAAATATAGTTCAAATTTAAATCTGCCCAAAATATTACGAAAATAACTTTAAAACAGTATATATTTTTTATTAATAAGATTATAGTTTAGAGATTTACACAACAGGTAAGCAAAAATCGCAAACCACCCTTAAATATAAAACTGATGGGTTCCTACTGAAGACACAAAAACACTAAAAACAACAAATAGCATTCTAGCATTCAAAAACCGAGTTGTTATAAAAATATTCTAACGCATTATACAAGATTAAATACTTAAAACTAATTTTGTTATTATTGTAAACTAGTTGTACCCGCGACTTCGTCCGCGTGGAACTTATGTCATATAAGAGGCAAACGAACAGGTGGGTCATCTGACGTTAAGCGATCACCGCCGTCCATAGACACAAGCAACAACAGAGAAGTCGCAAGTGCGTTGCCAGCCTGTGTTTTGGAGGAAATGGGATGGGAGAGGAGATGGAAGGAGGGAGAGAAGAGCGGAGGTGAGAGGATTGCAGATGGGCCTCCGGCACTCTCACTGACCGAACAAGATGCAACAATGCAAGCACTTTTACTTAACGTCGGTTTTCTGTAAGAGGGTGGTACCACCTCGAGCGAGCTGACCCATTTGTGCTGAAACCAGTAATAATTTCAACATGGTTCTACCACCTAAAATCTTAATAGTACAGACAAGTCAGATTTACACTCTTATTATATGTATAGTAGATGTGTTCATTCAAACGAGTCCATTCTGAATGAGGTACAGCTTCCTGGCATAACCGCTATTCTCAAAAAGAGACGACTGCGTTGGTTAGGGCACGTGCATCGAATGGAGGGAACTCGTTTGCCAAGACAAATCCTGCTTGGAGAGGATGCACATGCAAAGAGGTTTGTTGGCCGTTTTATGCTTCGTTTTAAGAATTGCACTAAACGTGACATGGCTGCATTCAACATCCCGAGCAGCCAATGGGAGGAGCTTGCCATGGACCATGCTAAATGGTGTCGCCTAACCACGAAAGCCAATCAAAGCACGACACGACCTGGTTTCGGCAATTGAAAGAAAACACAAGAGGCGTCACGAGCACACCTCCTACCCCCGTCCACCCCGAGGTACAGATGTACATACTTGCCGAATTTGCGGTCGAGCGATTCGTTCGCGGATCGGTCTTGTCAGTCATTTACGAAAGTGCTGCCAGAATGCTACTTAAATCATCTGTTACAAATGAAAAAGCCTATGATGATGATGTGTTCAAGATCAGGTACAAGTTAACTTACCAAAATTTTCTGATTATTCTCAGTGACCACTAAAGGACCTCCAGAGTCACCGTCGCAGGTGCCTTTGCCTCCCTGACCGTTTGTACATAAGTGACTCCCATCAATCTTCACCGAAAAACTGTTCTGGCAGACAGTGTTTGTTAAAATGTTCAGAGACACCTGATACAATGACGTTGTTTGCGGGAATGAGGCTTGGCCTAAACAAGCGAAATATTCCTAAGTTCATTATCACTTGGTTTACCAACATTGACATGTAAAAACCAAAAACACACAGTCTCGAATAAAAGTAGGACTCAAAACCAGTTCCAAAAATTCCCCAATATACATACGTGGTTAGAGTTATGGGATAAGCCTATGATTTTACAAATTCAACCTTACCTGAACGATTTAAAGTTATTTTTATAAGGATGCAAACGACGCAAGACTATTTGAAATGACCACATATTCCAAAATTATGCACTCATTTTTGTTTACCGGCTGTAAGACGTAATCTTGGGCTATTGTATTTTTATGTTTACTAAGCTTAGTTTAATCTAAAATTTATTCCGTAAATATTAAGCATTCTCAGACAATGGCCTCTTGGACTGTTTAACTAGTGGGTGAAGCGATAATGGCTGCGTTGATAGCTTGTTCGGACACCGCATCGATAGACGTAGATTTGAATCCTAGCTACTGATGGATGCTTTCGGTGAAGGTAAACATCATAATGGAACCACATCACGGTGGTAGCAATTTTTCTAAGTCCGCCTGGCTAGTTACCATCCTACCTGTTGGTGTTTTTGGTAGCTCAGCTTAAATGCCAGTTACCACTAAGCTTAGTGTGTTAATCAAATTCGAACACATCATCATGTAACATCAGATGAAATGGCCGTCAAACGCTTAAGCTTTGAAGAATAAAAAAATGGCGATTCGATATTCGCAGGTTTGAACCCTGGCATGTAAATAAGGAAAACATCGTGCCGAAACCTGTATCTGCGAAATATTGTCATAATACCAACATATGTGGGAAAATATGGATAAACTGTGGATATCTCGGAATTTGTAATCGCCATTAGATCGAAGGCTGTCGTGATGATTATACACTTACCTTTCATTGAAAAGAGGCCTATATATAATAGCCCTATAGTGGGTCTTTTACAGGCTCTTGTGATGGTGATGATTTAAGGTTACTTACAAGCACTTCAAACATTGTTATATTTTAAGTTAATACATTACATACTGTCGCTCGTTTTTCCGTATCCAGAGGTTGTTCCAGTCAACCCGGCATAATCTTGTGTCGTTGATGTAGGTAATGTAATTGCCTGAATGTTATCTATAAAAAGGAAACGGGCATCTTAATTTTAAATAATGTAAAATGCTTATAGCAGCACTTCTAGAGCATATATTTTGTATCAACAGATTTTGTTATCATATATCATATCCCACCTCCGGTGTCGCTCGTTATAAGACACGAAACTACAACACCACCGGAATATAGATACTAGTAGCGCCACATTGATATTATATAGATTTCAATGAGACATAAATAGGAATTGGGGTGTAAGGGGTGTCGAGTAACATCTTAAGACATGAGACACCCAAGCCAACCTCACCTGCACGTGGTGCACCCTGCTGAATAACGAACGAGGCAATGGCGAAAGCGGGGTGGTAGGGTTTTACAGCTCGACTGAGTCGCAACCACCATGCATATGGCGAAAAAGCCCGTCATAGTGACTCGCTTCTGCGCGTCGCGTTTCGGGATCAGCCTGTGCATATCCAGTACCGTGTGACTTTCGTCATTATGGCCGGCATGACAGCGGCGACCGGCGATGGATAATCTGTCTCTCGGTGGTTGTCGATGTTTTTGGATTGTACTATGCTTAACATCAGGCATAGTGCAGTCACTATGTCGTGCTACGATAAAAAAAAAAGAATTGATATTATTGATTTATTACTTGTATAACATTAGTCTGATGATTATCATAATTTTTGTGCAGAATTGTTAATTAATAGTATTGACTTGACGTTAATTGACTTCCATAGTATGGCCTATAAAAGGCTAGATGTCGCTGCTATACACACATAATTGTATATCTATACATATTTCCGAGAGAACAATGACTTTATATAGAATTGATGTACGTAAAAAATATTAATTTGTTCGTTAATTATTTGTGTTACTTTAAAACATGTTGCAGAATTATGAGTAAATGGTAATTGCTTTGATTTATATAGTTCGTCGTATAAATTATATAGTTCAGGCCTATAAAAGGCAAGATGTCGATGTTATCTACGCATTCCTATGTGAAAAGCTCTGTAAGCCGTAACTCTGGCTAAATAAAGAATGCAAGTAACTACGAAGTATTTATTGACATCCTGACCCCATCGTCTATGTGTTATACACCTCCTAACACATTAGAAGTGGGATTTACCCATACGTCCATAACATAATTCAAGAATAAGGCCTTCAAATGTCGAGTGATGAAAATACAAATCTCAAGAAGAAAAAAAGCCAACGGATGCCAACATTGTGGTATTACTTGATGGGAAGCTTACAGGTCTACCAATGGATGTTGAACTTTCTGATATTACTTGATGAGAAAGACTACAGGTAGCGAATAGAAAAAAAAAATTGTCTCACGGAACTTAAACGAACTTGTGAAAAAAAAAGCAAGTTGACATATTCTAAAGTGTTAGCATAAATTACTATACTATAAACGCTAATATGTAGCAAATATTATTGGTCTCTTAACAAAAAATCTGCTGCTAAAATTTCCAGCATTTGTTTCAATTTAATTTTCTTAAAAAACACTTACTATTAAATGTAACGCTTCCAATTTTTGCGATAGCAATGTCATTCGTTATAGCATTTGGATTCCACGAGGAGTGTACGACGACGTCTTTAGTTTTGCTCCTTGTGCCGCCCGTGAAAATTGTAAGAGATCCAAGTACTATTTCAAACTCCGTGGCCTGACTCTCCCCATCCCACCAGCAATGCGCAGCGGTCAATATTCTGGTATTGGAAACAATTGACCCACCGCAGATTGATGTACCCTTATTCGATAGTGTAACTACTAATCCTGCCTGCAAATAGAATCACATTAAAAGCTGACAAATTTGTGTTGTTATATTTCAGAGTGAGCTAAATTAAATTTTAATTGTTCGTATTACATGTTTCATTTTTTTAAGGTTTCGAGTTTTTATATAGTACACTGATAACGAAGTTGAAATTTAACTGTCCATAAGGTTTTTAGTTTTTTTTTTAATCTTCATATTTTACATGTACAAAATTTAATGATCTTGAAGACTAATGTAAGACCCTAGGAACTGTTAAAATTGGATTTATCGTACTTTACAATGTAATAACTCATTTATAATTTTGTTAAAGGATATGCTGCTACGTGACTTTTTCTTCGTAGAAGTATTACTGTGAATAGACAATTTTTTCTCCAATCATTTTGTTAAAAGTAAATATGTTAAGTTTTATATTCCTAAAAGCTTAATTTTTAAATGCTTAATTCTCCAAACAAACTGCCACTTTTCCACAACTTCAGACGACGACTTTCAGGATAAAACTTTATACGTCCTTCCCAAGGCCCCATGTCCATATGAAATTTTATCTAAATCGGTTCAGCGGTTTAAGCGTGAAATGGTAACAGACAAACAATCATACTTACTATTGCTTATATAATATTAGTATGGATACAGTCCCCAACTGAATAGAGGAAACTTAAACTTGAATATTGTCAAAAATGACAGAAACTCAAAAGTATGTATAAATTTAATTGTTTAAAAAAAATCATACTTAATTACCACCATATTTTTGTATGCAAAACACGTGAGACATATAAAATAGTGTTTAGATTTGACAAATTTCACTTTATTTTACTAAATAAACCGCATACAATTTAACTAATATATTGTTGTTTTTCTGTAATATAGAATAATATACATTTCGAAAGAAAACAAAAAATCGATTGGTTACAAAAGTTGTGCAATTTGATGACTAACTCGTATTGTCAAATGTGACATTGCATTTTATTTATATCCGCATTATTCTGAAACACACACATCATTATCATGTTCTTACTCCTGTCCTAGTAGTAGGCATAACTTATTTTCCTATCTGACTCTCCGCTATCATCATCTGCTCCGCTGTCATTTTGGGGGTGTAAGGGGTGTTGAATAATATCTTAAGACTTGAGACACCCAAGCCAACCTCACCTGCACGTGGTGCACCCTGCTGATCAACGAACGAGGCAATGGCGAGAGCGGGGTGGTAGGGTTTTACAGCCCGACTGGGTCGCAACCACCATGCATATGGCGAAAAAGCCCAACATAGTGACTCGCTTCTGCGCGTCGCGTTTCGGGATCAGCCTGTGCATATCCAGTACCGGGCGACTTTCGTCATTATGGCCGGCATGACAGCGGCGACCGGCGATGGATAATCTGTCTCTCGGTGGTTGCCGATGTTTTTGGATTGTACTATGCTTAACATCAGGCTTAGTTAGTCACTTTGTCGTGCTTCTATAAAAAAAAAATCTCGTTATTTACACCTTTTCTATACATTCTTTACACAATCCATCCATAACATGTTGCAGATTCCAAGCACTTGTTAATGTTTCTAATACCAGACTTTACATAATTAAATTAAAAAAATCCATAGCTTTAACTACTATAATGTCAGACATTTATTCTCATACAGATATAAAACAAGGTATTTTCAAAATATAGTCGAATTGCATTGTTTATGTCAGATGAATTTAATAATTATCTCGGTAGTCTTTCTTTGTTAATCTTGAATTGTTTTTTATCCTCAATTATTTTGATTACATTAGATTAGTTAATCGCGTAAATAAAATCAACTCAAACTCACCTGATATGGAATGGCAGTAATGGCTGTAACTTGGCTACCACCAACAATCCTTAGCAAACTCGAAGACAGTTCCAACTGTTTTAAAGCATCCGCTTTCGGTATCCCTACTTTGTTGTGATAATCAAAGAGCGTTACTGCATCACTAATACAATATCTCGTAATGCATAAAAACAATATAGTTATTAGAAGCATGTTTACTTGTTCAAGTAGTTGTTGACTGTTGTGCTAATTGGGATGTATCGTCAATTTATTTAAAATCTTATCTCTTATCGCAATTGATTGATTAAAGAACTACTATATAGGTACGTATACCTATGAAATTCAATCTGGATTGTTTTCATCATGTTTATATTTGTTATTGTTTTCTAATATATAAAATTATCGTGTCACAGTTTTCGTTGCCATACTCCTCCGAAACGGCTTGACCGATTTTGATGAAATTTTTTGCTTATCCGGTATCTATGAGAATCGGCCAACATCTATTTTTCATCTCCCTAAATGTTAGGGGTAGTCCACTCTAATTTTTTTTTTTTGTAGACAAAAATTTTAATTTCTATTTTTTTATGATACAACATACAAAAATACATACAATCCTCAATTTTCACCCTTCTACGATTAACCCTTATTTTTTAATAGCCATTTTAGTAATTATTCATTTTTCACCACTTGGTAAATTATCCCAGAGAAAGAGCTAATTAAAACCAAGTTGTTGTCTCTTTTGTGAGCGGGTTTTATGCTTACTTTAAAATATTTCTCACATACCAACTGGGTATATGTTTAAGGAAGTCCCTGTATTGTTCGGATTTACAAATGCAAACGGTTTAGGTCGCTAAAATCGGGTTTTAGGTTAATTACGATTTTTCGCGTTTAAAAATATAATTGACACAGGTTTGAACCAATTTGGTGCAGACGAAGTTGCACGGATCAGCTAGTATTTATATAAAGTTTGTCAATGTTTATACATTAATAATAAGAACATGCCCTATGTATATACAGTTCTTACATGATGCAGAATAGAGGACAAGTTTGTATGATATTGGCTAAAGAAGAACATATCTTCTGTGCAAGAGGTTTTTAATCAAATTACGAAGAAAGACATGATTATGGCACTTCAGTATTCAGTCTAGTATTTGATGTTAATATACTATTAAATTGTAATTTTTGTTACAATAGACAATAGGCTAAACCCAGTTTAAAACAGCAATAACTTTTTTATTTTTTTCTCATCAGAAAATATAGGAGTTCATGTCAATATTTATTATTAAACACCGTTGTATTTATTTTTCTATGGCAAATTTCCGTATAATTAAAAGGATTTATTACTTCGCAAGGACGTCTTTTAAGTGTTCTAAAGTTATTTTTTTAAGTATTTGAAAGAAAAAGTAAGAAATTATTATTAATATTAACAGAGATTAATATGCATGTATCAGAATACAAATTGTTGATCCTTAAAGTAATTTAATTTAATGTATGTCCACAAAAACAAAAAGGCATGATTTAAATACTAGAAATTGTAGCAAACTGGCCATCCCATCCAGTTCAGTAAGATAAGTAACAGTTTTGAGGTAATATTGTAATGTTTTCCAACAACCTCCCAAAGCATATTAGTAGTCCGGTGAAGTTGTTAAGATCTTGATAGGTCAATAACGTAGTCAGTTCAAAAAAAAACCAAGGCACACTACCGATTTACCGGACTGTAAGTTTAAGCACCATGTCAAGCAGGTTTTGATGCCAATATGCTACTATGGGCTACAGTATGTGCAATATGGGTTATCTGGAAAGAACACCCCTCTCTGTGCATGTGCTAAAAAGTAATTTTAATATATTAATATGAAAATATGTACGTTAAAAAGATAAACCCAATTCTTACCGGTTCTTCTCAATGACTGGGTTATTTTCCGAAACGATGATAATGTTGACGTTCATAAGCGCCTTCCTAGGCCTAAATTTAATAAAGTATTTTTTTTATTTCGAGTATATTTAAATTTCAACAACTAGAGCTGAGACAGAAATATCCATATACTTTGTGAAAAAATCTTACCTCTGCTTGGCTAGGCTTTGATAAACTATACTGTTATAAAGAGAAAATATTTGATCTCTTATTTTTAATAGATACACTTAAAAAATACTGAACGGATTTTAACAATTATTATACCTACAGATAACTATATTATCAGCGAGTAATGTGAGATGTACCTATTTTATTTTCAAAAGTTATATTAACGCGAGTCAAACCGTCACAAAAATATCGTATTATATGAAATGAAACTAAAAATTTAGCAAATAATTTAAAACCATTTCTTTTTACCTTTTCTTTTTAAATGATTAATTTTAATTATATTATTCATTTATATTGTTCTAATTACTAATAGTTTCAATCGCTTCGTCTTCTCGTAAATCAACATTCAATTCAAATATACTTTGGACACTACTAGAAATGTATAAACACTAACAATTATTACATTGCAGGTCCGATAGCAAACCAATCTGGTACAGACAGAAGCATCAAAGTTAAATTACAGTATACTGTATCTGAAGTTTCGGTTACAAAAATATATAGTGAATGAATGATTCTAGACATAAATAGCAAAACTTTTGTTGTGACTTATGTGACTATAACTCCTAATATATTTATAATATATATATTTAGGTGGTAGAGCCACGCTGAAGCTACTACTGGTTTCAGCATGAATGATTCGGTTCACCCGGGGTAGTACCACCCTCTCAGAGAAAATCGACGTGAACTAACAGTGTTTGTATTGTTTCGTTTCTTTCGGTTAGTGAGAGTGCCGGAGGCTCGCCTCCCCACCACTCGCCCCTCCCTCCTCCTCTATCCCTTACCCTTTCCCCCTGAAGACAAGCTGGCAACGCACTTGCGACTTCACTGGTGTTGCAAGTGTCTATGGACGGCGGTGATCAGTCACCATCAGGTGACCCATCTGTTCCTTTGCCACCCATAACATTTAAAAAAATATAGTAGCTCCCAAAATACAACTGAGAGCCAGTTCTTTTGGACTACGAAATAAATACAATTTCATACTTAATAGTCCTTATAATTCATATTATTTAACATAAAGTAGTCTAGATACTCTATTAACATATTCATAAGGAGCGTCTTCGTAATTTGATTTACAGCCTTTTAGACAGAAAGTATGTTCTTCTTTAGCCAGTACTGTACAAGTTTGTACTCTTTGCAGTCATTGGATTTACCCACTAGTATTATGAATGATATTATCTACGGATTTATCATTTTTCAATTACCTCCCTATTCAAACGATAAGGTTTATGATGACGCGTTTGATAAAGTTCGTCCGTATACAAGTAGTAACTACACCAGAGTAGAATAATTAAAATTGGCAGTAGACGAGATTCTATTTATTATCTAAAGTCTATCAAAATTCATACTTTGTGATGTAGCCAAATGCTAAAGTAAAAAAACCATATATGCGAAAAAACAATGGTGGATTTGATAAAACTTACGACGTCATCGAATAAGACGATATTTTTACAATGAATCATTCCATACAATTAAAATAATTAGAGAAATTCATAAAATAATTGTATTAATACAAACGATATTAGGAAAGAGTGTAGAGAGATTTTCTAACCTTCAAGTTTCTTGAGTGAATTAAAGTCATAACTTTTTATTATAAAATAATTGTTTTATAAGCTTTATCAACGAATATGAATATATTAAAAAATATACATTTACCTCTCCAGAGAAAGTATATGGTTTATTCGAATCTCACCGGTGACCCTTTTGAGTTTTTGGCGGGATTTTAGTCTGTCATGTAGTGGATTTTATATTTTATTCATAATCTTGTGTTATTTGACTATATATTGTGTAAATTTGGTGGTGTTTTACGTAATATAGTTAGTTTATGATGCATAAGTGAATGGAAAATAATAACACGGAGCATGAAATTCTGATTTGCCACAAAAACTCCCTAGCAAGGGATCCACCATCTTGTTAGAATATGGTTTCACATGATGCTTAATAATGGAATGATCACACGAAGTTTGTGATGTTATTGACTACGTGACAATATACTGTACTGTACAATATATAAAATAATCGGAAAGATTGATTGCCAAAAATAAAGTTAAAAAAAAAAGTATATGGTTTATTTGAATGGGTACAATTTTCTCTTCGTAGTAAATTTAATTCTTGGGAAAACCAAGAAATTATTTTTATTTCATTGACTATATTTATTTAATTAATAAGCAAGGCATAGAGTAAATATACTTTATTTTCGTAAACATAAAAATATAGAGAGCTTATAATCTGGTAAAATTTTTATTCGTAATACGATACATAATTTTCTAATAGGACCTAATAAAAAAAAAATCATGCCTACATATTTAATACAGTAAAATCTGGATAAGTGCTCTTTAAGGATGAGAAAACTCTTCTCGCTTTAAGAGCTTTCTCGCTTAACTAATTTATTAAATATCCGGGAACAAAAATGAAGGTCGGAAGAAATGAGGATTTTAAATTTAAAACACTATCTAGTGATGTCAATTTTAATTTTGGGCTTGATAAAGAAGGAGTCTACTATCAAATCGTTCGATAATTTTGTTTTAAGCATGTGTTCGCTAATCTTGAGGCATATAACAGACCTTGAAATTACGACTTGGTGAATTACATATATATTTTGAAATCACCACTCTCTGACTTGTATCTAAATTACGACTGATAAAGCTTGGCAACTTTTATATTAGGCTCATGCAACATGTCAAGGGAGTGAATTCTATCAAATTGCGATAATCCATTTTTTTTAGAACTGATTACGCTATTGTCCTACAGTTAACAGCTTCACCGGACTACTAAAGCGAGCGCTTAAGGCACTCAGACGATTTTATTTGACAACTAGCTCAAGCCTGACTCGTAATTCGCGACCTATCCGAGCTAACCTAAGCTACATATTCATATTTATATGAGTTATTGAAACATATATGTGTGCCAAACATACGAGTACATACCTCAATAACTCTTAAATTTATTTTGTATCGGAAAACATTTTCTGAAGTATTTCAGTTCGATAAAAAACGAAAATAAAACCCTTCCACTTTCATGTGTAAGCATGTATGCGTGCACATGTGTGGAGGTGATATGTGTAATGTTGTTGCAGTGATGTAAGATTTTGTGTCACTGTGTCAGGCGGGTAGCGTACTCAAGGGCTCCATGCGGAGGGGACGGACCTAGGATTGAACCGCTGCTGAAGAGTGCCTAATCTGGTCAAGTTACGATCTGTGATCACTCCTCTCTCCCTTTATATTGCCAATTCCAAATGATCTTTGTGTGAAACTATTGAGCTTGAAAAAAAAACACAAAAGGAATATAATAAATTATATATTCAACATTTATTCTTAAAACTTATAAGAATAATACTTTTTACTACATTACAATTGTACATATTACTCGTTTGTACAATGAGCTCGCATCCAAACACATCTTGGTAGTCCGGTGAAGTTGTTAAGACCTTACTGGGTCAATACGAAAAAAAACTAAAGTTATCTTAGTACACATATATGACCATCGAGCTTTTGGATTCAAAAGGGCAATTAAACACATTTTATACCCATTACTAATTAAACTGCATTCAATTTAATTATATTGCAATATTCTTGATTACATTTGCCATCTTGTTTTCTTTTCCATAGGTTAATTTAATTTTTTATAGATGAATTCATTTTCACTTTTTTCTTTCAATTTTGTTCAGTTTATTTTAAGTAAAAACGTCTTAGGTGCGTTGAGAGATATTTTTGGCAAGAGATAAACTTACGATTTCGCGTCATGACATGCTAGCAAGCGTGACCGACCATATTGCCCTTACGCGGCTTGCGTCAGTAGTATAGCGGCTTGTATCTAAAATTGATATATTGTATTGAGTTTGTGCAGCCCACCATATGTTTCATTAAGCCATAAAATGTATAAAATGTGTATAATTATTGTTCGAAGTACGAATAGAAGTGAAAACCATACTAATATATAGCTATACAAATCATGTAATTTAAATAATCCAGACTATAATTTCATTTAAGAATTCAAAAGCCAACACAGTTGTTACATTGTTTTCAGTTTTCACTTTTGTCGGCAGTCCTTATGAATGCATCGAGTTTTTTTGTTTTCAAATGTTGATCAATATTTAATGTTATATAACTTAATTATTCACTATTATTAATAGTACAAGTTGTATTGATTCCATAAAGCGTTATAGGTTTTCAATCTAGTAAGCTGATTATTATTGCTATTACTCATTGAACTGTTGCATTATCTATAATTGTAAATAAATAGAGTATATACATTATAAAACGCATGGAATTACATATTCCAATTTATCCAGTTAATGAAGGAAGTCACTCTTGTAAACACGGATGGGAATCCAAACTCGCATCCCTGCGGTGCCGCGAACGTTACTATCCCAATCTGAAAAATTCAAAAACATTTAGATCTTGATATGCTGCCATCATTTCTGAACGCATCGAATTTATAACAAAGTCATCGTGGTATTTACCATTTCGTGTAAAATATGAATAGAACAGCAAATGAGTTAGTAATAGTCAATATGAAATGAAAAAAAAACTGTATTTCATTCATTGAACAAAATTTTGACAGAAGTATACAGAAATACATCGTCTGTAAATATTTGGAGAAGTAATATTTTTGTACATTGAGATTTATTGTTTTACACATTTTAACGATTTTATATCACATATATAATTAAATTTTTCAAAAATCAGTATTGAATTTTTTTTTTGTAGATATTTATTCTTCAAAATAAAGCAATATTATACATGTGTTCCGCCATTGTTATATTATAGTAAAGTTATCAACGCATAACTTATATGTACTAACGTATAACATTTTAATATTTATACGTCTGTAACTTTGTCTCCTTCCGTTTATTAGTAATTTCATACAAGGTTATTTGGTTCCAATATCATCATAAATTAATATTAAAAAATTTATCGTTATCGATTAGTCTCTGAGAAAAAAGCATCAAAAAGCAACTAGATTAGGAGGTTCTTTACTTGTAATAAAATTCTCACTAAAATAAACACGAAATTTTTTTATTTTTATACACTTTCATTAACATGTACCCGCTCGAATAATACGTAAATAATTATAAATTTTCTGTATTATAGAAAGTAGGAGACCAACCCAAAGAAACAGAAAATAAATGGTATTGTTATAAAAAAATGAATGTATCCTTATGGCCACGTACTATAAGTGAAAACTTAAATTAATAAATATACGTTACCGTTCATACAGATTTCCGAATATTTATGTTTAAAGAAATAATAGTAATATTTAAATACCCACAATATCTAAACTTAAAATACTACACTGATTATATACAAAGCATATATAATATTATATTGACATATGAATATAATTTGATATTATTATGATACGTATATGTGGCATGTACTACTCAGCATAATTGACCCGAGCGCTTTTGATGTCGAGTAGTGCCGAATATAGCCGATTAGACTTCACTAACTCGACCGTACCAACAACTGTCATTAACTGAACAAAATAAAATCACTAACCAGTATTCTTTGATTGTTCCGCACCGCTGTCAAAGGACCTCCCGAATCTCCGTCACAGGTACCACGGCCGCTATAACCTGCCGTGCAAAGATGGCTGCCGTGGATGCTTATGGTAGAATTACTCTGGCAAGCAACATTGCTGATCACTGTTACTAAAGCTTGATGAAGAGCGGTACTCACGGGGAAACTGGTCTGTGCTGGAATTATATTAAAATTAACTAGTTTTAAAATTTACCTGCGACATATCGATGTTAGTATTAATTATAAGAAAAATTAATTATTGATTACTTTATTTAGTAAAAAAAATAACATACCGAATCTGTTAATGAAATTGTTTTATACTTAAGTTTAGTACCTATACCTATATTAATCAAAGAAATGAAAATTGAAATGTTTTTGATGTAAAACATCGATAGGCGAAGGGTCAACCTGATTGTTAGCGTGGTGACGCAAATCACGAACATTGCACTATTAACGAAATACTCAAAAACATTTGCAACCTTATCTGTATAAATAAAAGATTCAAACTGTTTTGTCGGCCACTCGTTTTACAATTATTACGCGGCACGCGCCGACGACCTAGCACTCTTTGATAAGAGCCGCCAAATACACCGCGCCTGCACGTAGTTGTAAGTTTATATTTTGTATTGAATACAAATAAATAATTCTGTAATAAAATAGATAAACAGTCATTATTCTTTGGAACGGATTCGTAATTCTTTATCTTTTCATTATGCTATAGCTGATTCCTGTCGTAATCTGTTCGTTTATGCATAAAACTTATACAAAACAATTTGGATGTTTCGCATCTGCCAGGCGTCCCGTGACGCCCCAATTTTTTTATTTAGTGTCTAGAACCTTATTTTTGTTAGATTTATTATTTATAAAGTTTAAATTTGCGAAGGTCATTTAGACGAATGTATAAAAATTCCTCATTCATTCCGAGAAGGAGATATCGTGACACTTATCAGAGAATACCGAGATAAAACACTTAAGAGAGAAATCTTTCCACGTCCCTTTTCGTGTACGTTATACAAATCACCGAAGGGCCCGGCTGTTTGCGGCCCTGATCTACCCGTGATTCATCCCTTTGCACGCTCCTAACATTCGTTATTTTCTCTAGAACGACTGGTTCTATTACGTAGAACTACGAAATATTAACTTCTACTCTACTGATATATATTTATTTTATTTTTACCGACTAATCTTCTAGTAGACATTGTCGAGTAGGCTTGTATTACAACTTACTTGTGATCATCTCCATAAACTAAGAAAGATGGTGGTTCCCTTGTTAGAACTTTCTAGAGAATTTTTGTGGCGAGTCAGAATCCATGCTCCACGGTATTATTTCCCACTCACTTCACTTGTACGCAATACGGTTATTAATTTCAGTTAGTTATCCTTAGTGCAGCGCCCGGTTGGACTATTTTAATGGACACATATAAAAAGCAATACAAAATCCCAGAAGATGTGTGCGTTTCGCCATCCAGACCGAACATACAAAGCGCATGGTACTTGTCGAGCTTATCGTTCCGTGGGAAACTAATATTCCTATAGCCCACGAAATGAAGTTGGACAGGTATCACGACTTAATCAAAGAGTTGACTAAAAACGGCTATAGAGTCAATCTATATACCGTAGAAGTGGGAGTCAGAGGTATACCAGCAAAATCTCTCTATAGCCTGCTCAAAGACCTCGGTCTATTTAGAACTGCAGTAAGCTCTATACTAGAACGAGCCTCTAAAACTGCACCAGCAGGTTCATACCAGATTTGGATAGGCAGGGAGAAAAGCACAAGTGGTTAAGGTGAGTATTAATGTACATTCGAAAGGGGCCCCTTAAACCTACACCCGTGTCACAAGTCTCGGGAACTTCTCGGAGCTTCTCTCGTTGCCACGCGATGGACCCGACACCCGCACGGTGAATCCATGGTATGCTAAGTAATACGTCTCAAGTAGAGAGTACAAAATAATTCATCATCATCAGCCTTTAGTAGAACCACAGCAGGGCTCTACGCGTCTTCCCGAGGGAATGTATCGGCAAAATTACTACACCAACCACGTATTGGCGATTTCAAAGTCTGAAAAATGGATCTCTATATTTTTAGTTTGTTTGTTTTCCTTCACCGTCAATTGAAATTGGTAAATGTATAGAAATTAAAAAGAAATGTTCGAATTGGAATCGAAATTGCTAGTATATTATACCTACATCAGTAGGCGGGATTTTTGGCGGGATCTTGACATGTCATGTCATTCATAATCTTGTGTTATTTGGTTCTATATTTTGTAATATTGATGGTGTTTTAAGTTTGGTTATTGTATACAATTGTAGTGGATGGGATATAATACCACTGGACATGAATTCTGCGATGCAAGCAAAACTTCATAAAAAATTCTTATAAGCGGACAATCATCTTGTAAAGTCATTGAGATGATCACAAGATACTTGTATTACTACCTACCTGCTCAATAATGGCAGTAGTGGCCTTTTTTTAAAGCGGAAAAATCCATTATGGATACCCACCCTCCCGGGGAGAGAGTGGGTTATGTCCAACTCTCACGTACTAAAACCGCACCGTGTACAGATAGACGTGTTGTTGGGGTGGCAAGGGATCGTTCTAGCTAATCCGCCCGGAAGATGACCGTCGGGAATGGCAATAGTGGCCTACCATGACTATATTTTTTCTATTCATTTTAAATATATGTTTTCATTATTGTTTTTACATATTAACCCCAAAAACTTATGCCTCTTATGACATTGAATTGACATTTAAACATTCTGAGCAGCACTATATTTCTTATTTATGTACATACGGAAATGTTTAATCCCAGAACATTGTTTTGGAAGGTATGACGTCATGCGTCTTGTTAAAAAGTTATTGTAATCACCGTCTTGTTAGAACATTTAAATTACCATAAGAAACTTGTAATATTATTACCTACTCGACAATGGCAGTAATAATCTGGAAGACTGATTGTCAAAAAGAAAATAAAAAAGTTCTCGCTTCAAAAATAGAACTAAGTTTTTGGCGGGATTTTAGTCTGTCATGTAGTGGTTTATATTTTATTCATAATCTTATGTTATTTGACTCTATATTGTGTACATTTGGTGGTGGTTTACGTAATATAGTTAGTCTATTGTGCATAAGTGAAATTATTGGAAAATAATACCACAGAGTATGAAATTCTGAGATGCCACAAAAACTACCTGGAAGGTTCTAGCAAGGGATTCACCATGTTAGAATAATGATTCACACGATGCTTAATATTGAAATGATAGCACAACGCCTGTGATATTATTGACTACGTGACAATGGCAGTAATAATCGGAAAGATTCATTGCCAAAAACAAAGTTAAAAAAAAAACAATAGAACTGCCATATCCATTCGACAAGGTTCAACGGCACCCATTGTGTTGTAAGCTAACTGAGCAGTACATACCGTCGCTAGTTTTGCCGAAACCGGACACGGTGGCCGTCAACCCGACGAAGTCCCGGTTAACGTCGTCCATTCCCGGCAACGGGACAGCTTGTATGTTATCTACGCAAAAATAGGACATTGTTGTAATAAAGTTACCCATTCAAAAATTTGTTAGGGAATTTTTCCTCGAAACTCTCGCTACTGTGTATCGTCAAAGTTTAGCCTTTTCAAGGTAATCAGGGACGCTTTTGTACTAACTTTTCTATTTTTTTTTTTTTTGCAATTTCGTCTGCGTATCTTTCTAATTATTTACAACTAGCTGTTCCCATGAGTTTATCTGCGTGGAATAGTTACTTTTGACGAACGCTAACACGCATCGAAAACACTCAAAAAGAAAAAAGACTATTTTCAAACATTCTTCATTAGTACTCTGGTCTTATTAGTCTAAGCGTGATAACATAGTCTATAGCCTTCCTCGATAAATGAGCTAGCGAACACAGAAAAAACTTTTGAAATCGGACCAGTAATTTCCGAGATTAGCGCATTCAACCAAATAAACAAACAAACTTAGCCATATAACAAACAAAGCTGTATAATATTAGTATAGATTAAAAGTAGCCAATGTCCTTTTCCAGGTACTAGATTATCTCAAGTACCATCACTTAAAGCCTCGTCGTTATCTTAAACATCTTTCTATCTCTGTCGAATCTATACCATAGAAGCATTATTTGAACGAGTTTAAGAAAGACGGATATACGTTTAACGTTTGTATACTTTATAGGTTTTAGCGTTTGACCACAATCTCATCTAATGTTAAATGAAAATGTGATGGTAGACACACCAAACCTAGAGAGCTGCCGGAACACACCAGTAGGTGCTTGGTGACAGATTTTCAACTTAAGAGTTAGCTTTTCAGACGAACTTAGAACCATACAACCATACCCGATTAGGCCTCCCACGGCAGCGGCTCAAGCCTAGGCTCGATCCCTCGGTAGGGAGCCCTTGAGTGCGTTGCTTACGCGATACGGTGACACACAAATATACATCACTGCTACAACACTACACGATCACCCCCACACACGTGCACATACTTACACATGAAAGTGGAAGGGTTTATTTTTTCCCTTATCGAACTGAAAAACTCTCAATTTTCCGATACTAAATATATGGAGGAGTTGTTGAGACGTGTATGCTTGGTACATATATACGTTTCAACAACTCATACATATATGAATAGTTAGCTAGGTTAGCTAGATAAGTCGCGATTTTGCATGCAACAGGCAACAGCCAAGCCGAGGTGTGCCGTGCACCCTTGAGCTGGTTGCCAAAATAAAATCGGCTGAGTGCCTTAAGCGCTCGCCTTAATAGTTCGGTGAAACTGTTAAGACCTTGCTGGGTCAATAGCGTAGTCATTTCTAAAAAAACCATACAACCATACTATGGTTTCATCACAATGTTTTTCTTCATCGAAAGGTCCAACTCAGTTGCAAGAATTCGAACCTACGTTCATCGATATTGTGTCTGAACACGCTATTAACTAAGCCATCATTTTTAAAATGCTTACCAATTTTAGATCTAAATGTGGTCCAAACACAGAAATTGTCATACATTGCACAGTCGTTAAGAGATTAGCTCAAAGCTTTAGGAGTCAATGGTATTTATTAAACGAACTAAGCTATGCAATTTCTATAGGCGACAGTCAATATAAACAACAAAAATATGTAGATAAAAAGCCTGGATGCATTTCGTACCGTCGAACAATCACTGCTCCAAATCACGTAGATTGCCTTTCAGGTAACTTCATTTTTCTTAAATCATATAAAAGCAAAAAATACCTCAAAATTATCCTTAAAAGCTAGCTTACTGTTAAAACTGACGCTAGATATCCTAACCATAGCGATGTCATGAATAATGTTATTTGTGTTCCAGTTAGGGTGGACGATAACATCTGAAGTGTCAATCCTAATTCCTCCTGAGAATAAAGTTACAGAGCCGAGCACAACGGTGAAAAACCTCGCTTGGTTCCTGCCATCCCACCAGCAATGCGCCGCGGTTAGGACCCTTGTGTTAGAAATTAATGAACCACCACAGACAGACACCCAACCAGTTGTGAGCACAGACAGTATCCCAGCCTGAAAATAAATGGTTTTTCCTAATACTTATGCTTTGTGATACGTTTTACAATCTACGAATTGCAACTCTAAGTAAAGTCCGATAAGGAACTCATCAAACTTTCAAGGCCCTCGGTAGCTCTTGAGTGCGTTGCTTGCGCGATACGGTGACACACAAATATACATAACTGCTATCTACACGATCACCCCCACACACGTGCACGCCTACACGCTTACACATGAAAGTGGAAGGGTTTACTTATTTTTTCCCTTATCGAACTAAAAAACTCTCAATTATCCGATAATAAATATATGGAGAAGTTGTTGGGGCGTGTATGCTTGGTACACATATACGTTTCAACAACTCATACATATATGAATAGTTAGCTAGGTTAGCTAAGATAGGTCGTGATTTTGCATGCAACAGGCAACAGCCAAGCCGAGGTGTGCCGTGCACCCTTGAGCTGGTTGCCAAAATAAAATCGGCTGAGTGCATTAAGCGTTCGCCTTAGTAGTCCGGTGAAGCTGTTAAGACCTCGCTGGGTCAAAAGCGTAGTCATTTCGAAAAAAAAAAAAACTTTCAATGTTTTATTTCTTATCTGTCTATAACGATGTTTGTCCTTGATCGCCATTTTATCTATCATTGTTAAGTTATTATGTTTTAATAAGTTCATACGTCGAGGCTAATTTTAAACAATTCTCGTATTTTCTAATATCAAGTCATTTTATTATTTCTCTATGCGTCAAGCGATTTTAAATCGGTTTTGACACATGTTCACACATATGTTCTAGCTTATTTCTCCTTACTTACCCAATGTAAATGTTCAAAACCATATTAATATTTATTCCAAACAATTAAATAAGTTATCTAGCATCCTTAAGAGAATCAATTGAAACTATACTATTGTATATGGTACTTAAGGATAAAATAACTCCCAAAGAGTAGAAGATTTTTAAAAATCGGGTCATTATTTTTTCCAGCACTTGAACTCATAATCTTGATCTGTTTACTAATCTAGTATACATTTGTGACAGCCTCATTTAGATCCACCATACTATCTTTACCTTCCATATACAGAGTGTATTTATTTACTAGTTTATTTTTCAAAACCATCAGGACCTAATGTACGTGTTATTTGATACTAAATCAAAAGCGACTTACATGATGAGGAATCGCAGATGGTGTCTGTACCTGAGTACCGCCGATAATTCTAGCCGATTCTAAACTCTTCAATTCTCTTGCCTTCGGCACACCAACTTTCATATGATACCCATAGGGCAATTTTTTACCACAAACATTATAAAAAAATACACACAAAACAACGAATAATCGTATGACATTCATTATTGCAAGTTTGATTAAGAATTAATTAATATACATGTAAATTAATATCTAGATATTAAAATTACTGATAACATTTTAATTATCACTTATCATAGCTGATAAAATAGGAATTGATTAATGTCCGTGAGTTTGTACCTTGATACTACAAAGAAATTTCTTTAATTATTTGGTAAATTTATGAAAAAACTCGAATTCTAGAAAAAAGATATTAACTATCTTCTTTAATATTTAATATTTTAAAGGTTTAAAGGAAACAAATAGTCTTGCTTCTTTCCCTAAGGTCCAAATTTGCTTGCAGATTTTTTTTTCATAACCGTATGAAAAAGGAAGCAAATTAGTATTATTTCGATTTACGATAAATAACATTTTAAAAAGTATATCTCTGATAGTGTCTTGAACCAACATAATAAAATTTCAACAATCCGAATGCTAACTGAAGAAATCGACATCTTGTCATAGTGAACATTACTTTTTTTCGTCTTCTGCCCCTTATTCGTGACAGATTAATCTTTTTCGAAATAAAATACCAATTTTCATTTCACATTACATGTGTATTGGATTGATTATTAAGATAGTTTACCAAATATCAAAATATACAAATGAATAAAGTTTTCTTCTTAACAAATTATTTAATCAAAATTGGTTATGTTGTTAATTTATTTGCTGTAAAATTTTGATCAACGGTTATACCAGCAAAACCTCTATATAACTTACTAAAATATTTTGGTCTCAGAAAAGCAGCCATAGGTTCCTAAACGGCAAGAATATCTAAAGTAGTCCTGATGTGTTCTTACCAAATTTTTTACAAGGCAGGGAAAAGCGTGTGAGCAGTGTCGATGAACGGTTTTATATGCATATTGGCATGGGTTCCTTAAACCTTCACTTACCCTAAAGTATTCACCCTCCAACACGGTGAATTCATGGAACGTTAAGGACTTCGTTGCTATAATAGTTTGATCAGGAAATTCTGCCTATAATGGCTTTCAGTTTACCTTATCAGTGATCTTTAATCATCTTTAATTAAATTTGATGATAATCTAATGAATTTATTTGTCAGATTATATGATATGAAAGCGATTTAAAATCGTATTAATTTCCGGCTACCAAATCACAGGCGTTCATCTAATAGTGAACTTGTTTGTTGAATTAATATTGCATAACTATTGTTAAGATTTTTGGTTTTGTCTCTTTGGTTTTTTGCATCTCACCGATGCAATATATATAATATGATGATGATATAAAGCATGAAAGTAAGCACAAAGACGTACTACTTAGCATAACGTGGATTCAGCGTGCGGGTACCGGGTCCATCGCGTGGCAACGAGAGAAGCTCCGAGTAGTTCCCGAGACTTGTGACACGGGTGTAGGTTTAAGTACCAGGCTCGTGTCTTGTAGGTTTTCCCGCACTTAGGACATCTCAAATCCGCCAAGGTTGTTTTTTTTTTTTCTCTCGAACTGACTACGCTATTGACCTGGCAAGGTCTTTACAGCTTCACCGGACTACTAAGGCGAGCGCTTAAGGCACTCAGCCGATTTTATTTTTGATAACTAGCTCAAGGGTGCACGGCACACCTCGGCTTGGCCGTTACCTCGAAAAACCCGATCTGACTTAGCTAAACTATGCTAAACTATACATGTATCCATTTTTGGATCATGCAATTAGAATTGCATGATACAAAAACACAACATGTAATTCGAAAGGAGGTAAACTAAATCTATTCGATTCAGTTCAATAAGGGAAAAAAAGTTAACAAAAACAACCCTTCCACAGATGTGTGAGGTGCGTGTCTGAATAACTGTGTATGTGTAAGATCGATGTGGGTGTGTACTGTATCGCGAGACAATATCTTTGCGGTTACCCGGGTAGCCACGGACAAAAATACTGCCAGGATTACGCGAACAAACAATGTGCGGGTAAGAAAACGAAAGCTCTCTGCCTGTGACGCACGGGACAGAGATTCGCGATGTGGCCGGCCACAAAAAATTTAAAGAGATCGAATTTACAGTTTAAGCGCACGACGCCGGCGTCGGGATCTAAAAATAGACAATTGATATTATTATTTAACGATTTTAGGGGAAGAGAGACGTAAACACACGAGTTTACTGTTTCTTATATTGAGAATTATTATTTTTTCGCGACGGCGGCACGGGCCAACCGTTGAATCGTAGCCGCGATGACGGGGAATTTCGCGATCGCGCGAATGGGGCCCTGTTTGGGGTCGTTTGCGACCTCGTCGTAAGCTGAGATCTCGGAGATCTCATGGAAGACTAATAACTGGGCGGACCAGTCCATGCCGGAGAGAGAGACAGCGGGGTCGGCCTGTGAGGGCTTCGCCACCTGAAGTCTGGGATTGACTCGTGCTGCGATCTGCGGCGACCACGGGGCCTGAGGGGCCCGCGCGGGGAGAGGGGCTGCGTTAGGCGCAGGTGCGGACGCTGCCGGCGCGCGTGACGCGCGCGGCAGGCTCGGAAATGCCTGTCGAGAGTCGAGAGGCGGGGGGCGGGGGCGGGTAGACGCCGCAGGCGCCCTGGAGGGTGAAACCTGCTTAGCGTATCGGGGCTGTCTTGAGCGCGGGGCGCGGAGACAACCGCGATAATTCGCAGTGTGTCCCACGCCGCGGCACAAGACGCAACTCGGAGGATCGAGCGAGTCTTTAGTGCGCGAGCACTTCGAAGTGGAGTGCTCGCCTAGGCACTTAACGCACCTGGGTTTCAGGTAGCAATTAAGTGCGGAGTGTCAGTTTACTCCTGGCAGTTGTGACACTGCGAGAGTATGGCCGTCTTACGCGGCGGCTCTACGGTGACGCCGGAGAGGCCGCAGAGGGTCGAGAGATTAAGATCTTTTTGCCCTCGACATTGCGCTCGAGAATAACGAGCACCATGTCGTAGGGCGTGCGATTACGCGCAGATCGCATACGGTGGACTTCTCGGACCGGGAACTTCTGTTCCCTAAGGTCTTCGTGGATATCATCCACGAGAATCTGGGCTGGGACTCTGCGTATTACTACGCGTAACATGCGCTCTTCTTCGAGCGCATATGTGAAATAAGCGATTTTCTTAGCGCGCAGAAGGCGCGTAAGATCGCAATGGGCGTCGGAGGAGTTCACCTTTACCTGAATACCCGTTCGGGTACTCGTAGCAGAGGCTATCGGGATCTCGGCCTCCTTCAGGAAGTCGGAGATGTCGAGCCAGGACGCCTTGTCCTGGATCGTGACGGGTGGAGGGGGACGGGGCTTCTTGCTCGAAGCTGCGGGACTCGCATCTTTCGAGGGAGCCGGAACGGAGGGCGTGGGTGACGTCTTTGGCACTTTCGCGCCATTGACGTTCGAGATCTTCGAGGGCAGAGGGCCCTCGGTGTCTGAGTTGGAGTTTGCGCGCTTCTTGCGCGGTTTGGGCTTGCGGGAGACGACGGTGAAGCCGTCGTTCCCGGCAGGGGGGTCTTGCTCCATGTCGGAGCCTTCCTCGTCCGAGGAACGATAAGAGGTCGGGGCAGGGAGGGTACTCCCGGAGGACTGAAGGTCCTCCTTCAGGAGCGCCGCGAAAGAATTCCCCTCGAGGTTTTCTTCCGCGGCAGAAACGAGCGTGGGCACTGGACCGCCCTTGAAGTAGTCCTCCATTTGACTACAAAAACGGTCATACTCCGTGATGACATCGGGACAGAATTTGGAAATAAACTTCCCAAAACGCACGGACTCGCGCTGTTCGGAACTGAGGTGGGCCATAACGGGGTCTGAGGAGGGGTACG
Source organism: Antheraea mylitta (assembly GCA_014332785.1). Taxonomy (NCBI): domain Eukaryota; kingdom Metazoa; phylum Arthropoda; class Insecta; order Lepidoptera; family Saturniidae; genus Antheraea; species Antheraea mylitta. The sequence goes on along the minus strand of JACEII010000012.1, from coordinate 2,460,941 downwards.
GGGCGGGGGAAGACATGTAAAACCTCCCTGCCAGAGGGGCAGGGGGGGCGCCTTTTTGAATTTAACGGACTCCGGAGTCCGGGCCAAAAGGAAACTGTGGGCGAAGTGCAATGCCTCACAGGGGACCTACAGTGCCTAGGGGGAGGCCCTAACACTTCTTTCTTCGGCTGCACGATGACACGGAGCTCGAACCACGAAGCACTGGACTCCCTGGAACGTGAACCGGCGACACGCAGCACACGGAGAACACGCAGAACGCACTGAAAAGTGCGATTATAATTGCACCGAAAAGTGCAGTTTGCTGCGTTCTAAAAATAACGCCTTACGATTGAGCCCTCTGAACGTCAAAGAGAAACGTGAGAGTAGCGAGCGTACCGAAATACCGAAAAAATTTCGACGTGAAACACGGTCGCGTAATCGCGTCGCGAACACTTACGAACAATCGGAAACGTAACACGAATAAAAATTCACGTCGAAAAAACGATAAGAGCGCACGCGTCCAAACCCCACGGCAGCGAGAATCGGACTCCGCCAAGGTTGTCGTTATTATCAACCAGTGTACATATCTTCCACCTCATCTCTCGGACTGTCCCAAGGGTATTTTTCTTTATCGGACTTTCAGCTATTTGGTTCCCGAACATGGCTTGCTAGACCGTCGCCCTCGGCTGTCTTTCCAGCAGTCAAATTTCTTTCCATCAGTGAGGTGTCTTTCCCACCACCCATTTATAAATTATTATATTAATAATTTGTAGGTGGTAGAGCCCCGCTGAAGCTATTTTTGGTTTCAGCATGAATGGGTCGGCTCCTCCGGGGTAGTACCACCCCTCTCACCGATAACCGACGTGAAATAACATTGTTTGCATTGTTGTGTTTCGTTCGGTCGGTGAGAGAGCCGGAGGCCCACGTCCCTTCCTCTTTCCTGCTTTCCCTTTCCTTCACTCCCTCCCTCCCTCCTCCTTCTCCCATATACAGGTTGGCAACACACTTGCGACGTCCCTGATGTCGCTAGTGTCTATGGACGGTGGTTATCACTTAACATCACGTGACCCACCACTTTGTTTGCCTCCTCTGATATAAAAAAAAAAAAAAACAAAAAAAATTTATTTAATCCAGTTAGTTATTTATAAATCATGAAAATTTAGTGCAAGTCCAGAAATGAACTAGAGAACTTTGGATTGACGTTCCATAGATGCAATCTTCGCCGATTATAACAATTCAGTAAATCAGTGTTAATTAATTTAGATAACCAGGGAAACTAACTTTATAAAATATTATCTGACATTATCAAAACAAACTGATAAATTATTACACGCCGGTCAATAATTACATATTTTTATCGTTTATTTACAAACGTGTGTCATATCCATATCAGGTATTACTCAGAACTTATAATCTACAATAAAGTAAATAAATAATGTTACTTCTAGGAATAATACTAAAGGCTAAGCCGTTAATTGGCTAATATTCAATTTTTCCTTGTAGCTGGAACTGAGCATTTTTTTTATCAAAATAATCATCATATGTCGATGCAAAGGCTACACTTACAATCGAATAATAATACAACTATAATATTATTGTTGGAAAAATCCATATAAATATGACTGATATCTAAATCATGTGATATTTCCACTAGGATCGTTTAATTCGCTACTAATAATCTTCACTATGAATTAATTAAAGGGTGGTGCTTACGACGTCATCATAGATGACATTACCTTTAGTGACGTCGTCCATAATGAAGTTAGATATTGAAACTTCTTCAGGGGACATACTTTACTATTTTTAGAAAAAGTTCTTTCTTTATTTGGGAACTAATACCCTTCTGACCTAACTAATACCGAATACCCTTCTTTAACTAAGATACTTTAAGATTTTTCATCTTTAAACAGTGAAATATATACTTTTACTTTTACAAAGTTGTTGTGAGCAATTTATATTAGAGATTCCTAACATTCAATATGCTAACGATGAATTACAGTGCATTCATACATTTTTCTCTTTCGATCATCTTTTATCGACTATCCTCCAAATCCATTCACTTCTCCTAACGTTCTCGTAACGTAAACCTGTAAAGAACCAGACATTTTAATGATGGACCACAGCGTAAAGATGAAAGCGTTTTCTAATACCAAAATTAACTCTTGAGTTATAAATCTATCACGAAGTACTACTAGACATATTCCCACTACTGTACCTAAGATAGTAGTACTTCTTTTAGTTTAAAATGATTGGGTTGCATTGCGACCAAAAATTTAAACTCACGAGGTATTAAAAGTCCGGAAGACAAAACTTCTATAGGTATAAGAAGATCGAGGAAACTTTGAATTTAAATTCCCTGATCAATCAAATTCACTGAGAACCTTTGTGCCGTCCGTGATGCTCGTCAGAGGGCTTGGAATTAGCTTCGTCACTCGCCGACACGCAGGCTCGGGGACCTTTGTCTATCGTTAAGTATCTACGGAAATCGACCTTGCTAAAGACTACCGATTACTTGTGAAGACTTGACATCACTTTCTGAGGTCAGGGATATATCTAACTTAGGTTTAGAGTAACGTTATATATTTATACAATGCACCAGTTAAGTAATTGAATATAGAAGCAAGAAATTTTGCATCGCAGTTGTTTACTTGAAATTTGAAAATTCGCTCCCTAAGATAATATATAGAGTCGTATGTAGACTCGTGAATGTCTAGTCTATGTTACTATTACTGACTAGAACGCAGGTTTTGCTTGTTCTTGATAAAAAAATGAATTATTATCTACTTCATCTGCGTGGAGACAAATAGACAACCCTTCCAGCTTTATAGTATTAGTATAGATGTATTAGGATTCTGTCTAGTATAAGTATTATTCAGGTTATTATTTTACCAATGATTAATTTTGCCAAATATTGTAGTATAAATATTTATTTATTGAAGGCAGAGAGGGTTTTTTACATCGACTTGAACCTGACAGGCTCCGAGGTTATACTGTCGAACCCTTCTCACGTACTTAAAGGCTGACTTTCAAAAACTCTGGCGTTAGTACACGCTTATGATATAAAAGGATCTCGGTATTAATATTTCTAGTCCTGTAAGGTCATGGAACTTTTTTTATAAATATATATATAACTAGCTGTGCCCGCGACTTCATCTATATGGAACGGTATATACAAAACAGTGACTATTTTTTTTTTTATATCATAGGAGGCAAACGAACAGATGGGTCACCTGATGTTAAGTGATCACCACCGTCCATAGATACTTGCAACACCAGGGGAGTCGCATGTGCGTTGCCAACCTGTATTTGGGAGGAGGTTGGAGGAGAGGCAGGAAGGGAAGGAGGAAGGGGAAGGAGAGGGTAGGTAGGTCTCCGGCTCTCTCACTGACCGAACGAAACGCAACAATGCAAGCACTGTTACTTCACGTCGGTTTTCTGTGAGAGGGTGATGCTTCCCCGGAAGAGCTGACCCATTCGTGCTGAAAACAATAATAGCTTCAGCTTGGCTCTACCACTACTTCTAACTGACTAATAATCATCTGAATGCATCGAATCTAATTACCTACTTTTCTCTCGTATATGAGTCGCGTCGTCATGAAGATTATAATAACTTTTGGTATACTGAATTTGATTTTAATGAAACAAAGACCAAATGTGACTTGTTTTATTATTTTCTTGAAAAGGTTTTATCACAGATGCAGTACTTTAGCAGTGATGTGAGTTCAAGCAAACAGTCAGGCAGATACGTGCGTATTTTTTTTAAAGATCTAGAAAGTACAGATACGTTATATTTACTTCCTTATTATATGTACAGATTAAAATACATTTTTTTGAGGCTCCACCACATCAAAGAGAATGAACTTACCGGCGAAAAACTATGGCCGTTTAATGCGGAATTTTTGGAAGACGAATCTAGACTACTTATTTTTTGGACTCCAGGATCAACTCTCTTGCATTTAGGATTACAGGATTATTTAAGAGGAGACGGGGTGTGCCAGAAATTTGAAGATTAGGTTAAAACAAGAACTTGTCGCACTTCGCCTGAGTTATCAAATAGAGCGCAAGAGAGAAAACTGCATCTCAGATTAACTATACTCGGGTATTTTGTTTGTTTGATGGTCACTTCTTTTTTGGGGACACGCTAATTTTCGAAAGTTGTAAGTCCATATTTTTTTTCAGCTTTTATAGCAATTCTTCTATATTTTTGAAATTCCCTTAACTAACCTGAACTACATGCCCTTACGTGCTTTCGCAGAAAAAGCCTCGATTATACCTGGAAACAACATTTCATATTTCCCAATTTCCTCTTACAAAAAGAGATCGAAATAGCTTTTTCAGAAATAAAATAAGAAGATCTTTAACCTTGCCTGTATATTTTTCTATAATTGTGGTGTCATGGATTCTTCTCACGCACCCTCTGACACTACCATAGTGCGGCGTACGATTAATCGTAGAGTTTTTTAGTCGATAAGAGACACCTTCAGATACTGCTTTGCTACATTTAGTAGTAGAGTTGTCGATACTACGCATGCTTTCCCACGCCTTTAAGTTTCCCATATAGAATTGTATTCTACGTTAAAGAAATGCTAGGTGGACTTAGGAAAAGGCCTACTGGCCTGTATCTATTTAACTTATCTGCAAAGGCCAGAATCTACTTAGTCTGATGCGTTCAAACATTCTAACCACTGGGCTGTCATCGCTTCAATGCACATAGGGGGAGGCAGGAAATGATTACACTTAATTATAGTCCAGATACTTAAAATTAGAAATTGCCCACTTAAGGTATAACAATAACATCATTCCTGTATCATTGCGACTGTTCTGGAGAGTTGTATACCTTATCGCATTTTCTCATTTCCACTACAGAACTACATGCGTGTCTACAGGTTCATAGTAGCGAACATCCCGGCAAGAACAAAGAAGTGTATTATCTTTGTAGTACTCTGAAGATGTGGATTTGCCTCCCAACCAGTGTATTATCTACCTCTTAAGAAGCACTTGCGGCATTATAGTGACGACTACCGTTGGTATTAAACACCGACAGTCACCGCTCTTTATGAGCTGTACCGTAGTTTCCATCGGGTAATGTGCAGTCATTTTGCTGAATCAGTATAAAAAAACATGCAGTATCTAGAAAACTCTATAAAGCCGCTTTTGGCATTAAACTAAATAACTAAATATTTCCTTAAGGTAAAGTTGCACCAGAGTGTTTGAAGTCTACCATGATAAATACTTGTTATAAACAGTATACAAGGATATATTTTACAATAAACGAGATCCCAAAGGAATCCGAGCCACGATCACTATCCTTCCTTAATAATTTCAGTTCCCTCCACCGTTTCCACTAAATCACTAAGTTTCGCAATCTTACTCACTTTCCCTTCAGAGTTCGGAACTTTCGTTTTCTTGTTGCATTACCCATGTCTAATGCTGAGGTTGTTATTGAGATACGGATTATCGATAAAATAATGAATGAATGAATACTTTTTAGTTCGTACACAGGCGAGCTTATCGCCACAAGGCATTGTCTTTCAGCTAACCAACGGTCTTGCTATCAAGAATAAAAGTTATAGTAAGCAGTGCAAATATAAAAAAAATTAAGACAATGCATAATATAATTAATAATAATTAGTGATGCCCGTTGTCTATTCGAGTGAAAGATGTCCACGACTGAACAAAGGCTATCTCCAAAGGTCGTGACGATGACAACTTCTGCGCTACAGGCATTCCATGACTTTGTATATCCTGTATCAGATCGGTAGTCCACCTTATAACGGGTTTGGCCAGACTACATTTGCATGGATGCCACTAGAGAATTCTAGACTCAATGAGTATTAAATCAAATAATTCTTATCGTTATATCGATTAGCTAATATCTTCTGATTTTTTTTTTATTTTGATCACGTAAAGAGACTGACTGAGAGAGGGATGTGAAATTTCAAGTGCTGGTTGATGCAGCGAAATATTCCTCTTCTTTTTCAGTGACGATTTAGTTAGTGCAAACAGTCAGTTAGTTACAATTCTGCATTCGCATTAAGTGTATCGCCGATCGTGGTTGCAATACAGCCAGTATAAATACTTAATATTGTATTACCGAAAGGGGTGCGAAGATGGTCCCACCTCCACGTGGTGCATCCTGGGCAGTGGTAAGCAGCATTCCAAAGTGAATGTTGCTGGCCACTGGCGAAGAGGACCATACCAATCCAAGGTGTTATGTGAACCGTGCCGAGGGATGCGTGGCTGAAGGTGAGTTCAGTCGCAAACGGTACCTCTCCGATACCAGGGCACCTCAGAGAGTAATTATGCCCTTCCACCGATATGCGGGGCTCTGTCGGTGTGTGACCTCTTTTTCCCTAGCTTCTCGTGGGAACAACATGGACGAAGAAAATGAAAAAATTCTTTTAGATTTAAATTCCCTTGTTTACGCCCTGGAAGATTCCAGGGACGTTATCTCAACTAGGACGGGGGGAGGTAATGCCTCCCAGACGCCCGGATCTAACACTCCTGAAGTTGAGGGGAGGAACCTCGGGACGGAAGTTGCCTCGGTAACCACACCGCCCAGGGTTTCAAACTCTGAACAGATAAGGAGTAAGAGACGTAAAATGTCGGGAGCAGCAAGGAGGAGGTTCCGGAAGCTAGTGCAAGCGGATGTTAGCCCCGTTGAGGCGCTGACGCTTTGCCGAAAGCCCTGGACCGAAATCCCGGTTGAAAACCCCGGAAGACCGAAGGCGGTAAAACGAATTCGGTCTGAAGAGGTATCCCCCGATTTTCAGCCTAAAAATGCCCTTAAGACTGCCCCAAGCACTAGGGTTAGGCCTAGCTTTGGTGAGGTTGCTGGGTCCACGCGAGTGGGAATACGAAATGTGAATCCCATGAGCGTGGAACAAATGAAACTTGTTCATAACGCCCTCACACAAGAAATTCTAAAAATAGGAATCAAAGGCGCTGGCCCACGATTCCTAGGACTCAGTCACCGACCGGGCTGGATGCTCATCACGGGCATGGACGAGATGAGCAGAAAGTGGTTAACTGAAACCACTCCCAACATAAAGCCCTGGCCGGAGGCTGACTTAACAATCATGTCGGAGAGTGAACTCCCGAAGCCGGCAATTGGCTCAGCGTTCCTACCGGATAACGAGGCTGCGACCCTTGAAAACGCACTCGAATTAATACGGATACAGAACCCTGAGTTAAATCCGGAACACTGGAGAGTACTACACTCGAGGGAGGAAAAGGGAGGAAGATTTGTCGCTTTCGCCCTTGACGATCCGTCGCTTCAGACTCTTCAAAAAAATAACAATAAAGTTATGTTTGGCTTTAGATGGGTTGTTTTTAAAGTCAAAACTGGAACCGAAGGAGCTCAGGAGGTTAAGCCACTGGCTGTTCCTTCCTCCAACATAGGGCAAATCGAGGGACAGCAAGCCCAAGCGGCGGCACAGTCCTCTTTGCCTGTAAATACTGTAGGTGATCCTGTCCCTTCTACCTCCGCAGCCACTGGGCTGGGAGAAAGGCTGGCGTCACATGTGACGCAAAAAAGCCTTCACCCACGGCCCGCTGGTAGGGGAGGCAGACAAGGAAAGACTGGCGGAATCCAACCTAGAGGTGGACGCTCACGTCCCCAGACAGGAAGGGCAACCGCCAGTAAAACACCTGCACGTAAAAAACAATAGCGTCATCTAAGGGTAAAGCGAGGGTTCTCCAGATTAACCTTCACCATGCTGTCGCGGCAACGGCGGTACTGGAGAAGTGCCTTGCAGAAGGCACTGCTGACCTCGCTCTTATACAAGAACCTTGGTTGCGCAAAAATAAAGTCATGGGACTGAACACCGCAGGGAGCGTCTTAGCGCATAACTGTGGGACTAAGCCCAGAGCTAGCATAGTTTTTAGCAAAAGAACTAAATTTTTACCTGTTCCAGAGCTCTGCTCAGACGACCTGGTTGCAACGTACTTTAATCCCGACGGGTGGTAGGGCCCGAAACTACTTGTGTGTTCAGCCTACCTACCTGGAGAGAAGACCAACCCAACAGAAGAGCTTGTGCGAGTTGTGGACTATGCAGTGAAACACAACGCTGAGCTATTGGTGGGCTGTGATGCCAATGCACACCATACAGGTTGGGGGAGTAGCAACATCAACGACAGAGGTGAGTTACTTTACGATTTTATCACTTCTCACACTCTAGTAATTTTAAACAAAGGCTGTAAACCAACCTTTGTAACACGTGCTAGACAAGAGGTTCTGGAAAACTCAATGTCTGATCACAGGCATGTAAAATATGAACTATTAAACTCGCTACAAAGTGAGAACTTTATATATAGGGACCCTAGGAATACTCATTGGGCATCTTATAGAGATAACCTGAGATATAACCTGGAAACAGTCCCTAAATCTATCAAGACAATTGAGAGTCTAGAAGTGGCAACAACTTCTCCTACAACGGCGATTGTAGACGCCTTTGAGCGAAGTTGCCCTGTACGGCAAAAGACCTCAACAAGACGAGTACCTTGGTGGAACAAAAAACTCATGAAACTGAGGGAAAAAACTAGACACCTTTTTAATAGAGCCAAAAAGACCAAAGAATGGGAAGCGTATCTAGCGGCTCTAACCAACTATAACAAAGAAATTAGGAAAGCCAAGCGGGCATCCTGGAGAAAATTCTGTGAGGAAATAAATGATATGCCTCACGGAACAAGAATTCACAAGGTGCTAGCCAAGGACAAACCTAATCAAATAGGGCTCCTCAAAAAACCTGATGGTACTTTTACTGCTAATGAAAAGCAGACTATGGAGCTTCTTACCTCAGTCCATTTTCCAGAGTCTGAGAGTCCTATGTCGCAAAGCGAAGTAATGCCTCCCAAGGGTAAACCCCAGTTGGAGGACTGGCGTAGAGCGACAGTAATCATAAGACCACAGAACGTGAAATGGGCTATTAAAACTTTCAAACCATATAAATCAAGCGGTGAGGATGGAATACAACCTGTTCTTTTACAGCAAGGAATGGACATTCTAACACCGACTTTAGTCAAGATCTTCAGAGCTAGCCTGGCATGGGGATTTATACCTGAATTGTGGACAAAAGTACGAGTCCTATTCATACCTAAGGCCGGCAAGAAAGACTATGCTTTACCGAAGTCTTTCAGACCCATAAGCCTTACATCTTTTCTTCTCAAAACACTGGAGAAGATACTTGATAAATATATTAGGGAGGTGATATTGGTCACAAGCCCTATACACGCTAACCAACATGCCTATAGCAAAGGTAAATCTACCGAAACTGCCCTGCTATGTCTGACAGACAAGATAGGAAAGGCATTGGAAGACAAGCAAATTGCACTATGTGCATTTTTAGATATTGAGGGTGCGTTTGATAACACCCCAATAAAAACTTTGATCCGGGGACTTGTGATCAAAAGAGTAGATACCACTATCACCAAGTGGATCGAAGCAATGCTTACTAATCGAACAGTTAAACTGACATTACATGGCACAAATCATGAGGTGGTAACCACAAGGGGATGCCCTCAAGGTGGGGTGCTTTCACCCCTACTATGGACCCCGGTGGTTGACCAGCTCCTGCATAAGATGGACGAACTGAGGATAGACACCCAGGGCTATGCCGATAACCTGGTGGTGGTTGTCCGAGGCTTCTGTCAAAGTACTATCTCGTACCTTATGCAGAAAGCACTACTACTTGCCATCCACAAATGGTGCAACGATAACGAGTTAAAAGTCAATGCAGACAAAACAGTGTTGGTACCATTTACGAAGAAAAGGCGTCTTGACAAATTAGTAAATCCTACTTTAAATGGCAAGACAATTACCTTTTCAACAGAGACCAAGTATTTGGGAGTAATTATAGACCAAAAATTAACTTGGAACAAACAGATTGATGCCTCAATTCAGAAAGCAAAGTTAGCAATGGGTATTTGCGGACGACTGGCTGGTAAACGCTGGGGTTTAAACCCTAGGCTGGTCATCTGGCTTTATACCGCAATAGTCAGGCCGACAATAACGTACGCCTGTGTGCTCTGGAGCGGTAAAACTAGCCAGTTAACTGTTAGAACCCGTTTAGCTTCGTTACAAAGGACAGCGTCTATCTTAGCAACGGGAGCCATGTCGACCTCCCCTGGAGCGGCTCTGGAAGCGTTGTTGAATCTTCTGCCCCTTCGCCTTCATGTAGAAAAGATGGCCAGATCAACAATGCACAGAATGTACGTACCGGGAAGAGCGAAGTGGCTATCCCTGTCCTTGAGATCCATACTGGACTCAGTGATAGAAACCCCAGTTTTAGGTATGATATCAGATATAAAAATACCTGAAACTAATTTTACAAAATTCTGCACAGTAGACATACCGCCACGGGTCTCCTGGACTAACAGTGAAATAACGTGGAAATCGGGCAGCCTATTGTGGTATACTGATGGGTCCAAAATGGGACTTAACGTAGGCTGTGGCATTTATGGGGAGCGACCTAAGTTTAGGCATCATACTAATCTTGGCTGTTTCGCCTCCATTTTTCAAGCAGAAGTGTACGCTATATTAGAGTGTGCCCATATAAATCTGCAAAAAGACTACGTTAACCATACAATTTATATCCACTCGGACAGTCAAGCAGCCTTACTGGCACTTGCTTCAGACTCAGTTGAGTCGAAACTTGTGTCAAACTGCGTGGCTGTACTAAACAGTCTGGGACAAAAAAACAGACTTATTTTGCGATGGGTTCCGGGGCATGCAGGCATTCGTGGCAACGAAGTTGCTGATGAACTTGCAAGGGCAGGGGTTATGAGAATACACATCGGTCCAGAACCGTTCTGTGGAATACCCAAAAGCCTAGCTCTCTTGACCCTTAGAAACCATTACAATCAAGAAGCTAAAACATTCTGGCACAACTTGCCAGGACAAAACCATTCCAAGGAGCTCATCAGGGCTTTTAACCAGCGATATGCTGGTAAGGCCCTGTCACTTGGTAGGAATCAAATACGGGTTTTAGTGAGAGCACTCACTGGACACTGTTGTCTTAAAAAACACTTGCACAACATGGGTGTCCAGAGCACAAGAGAGTGCAGGTTCTGTGATAGTGCAGATGAGACCCCTAAACACCTCTTGCGCGAATGTGATCCACTAAAGCCTAAAAGAAACCGTATTCTAGGAAAGCATGTATTGCTTCCGGATGAGGTACAGATGCTCTCAGCCAAAAAAGTCCTGCAGTTTTTAAATACTATAGGACTAGGCGGGGAGCTTTAGTAACATGGGGCGATCACAATAGATCACTACTGGTCGCAGTGATACAGGACCATTAAAGGCCTGCATGGCCCCATTCTCCAGAATAAAAAAAAAAAAAATTACCGAATGGCTCCGTTAAAAAAGAATACCTGCCTCACAACAACAGGAATAGCTGTCTTCGGCATTTAGTGATTATTTTATAGTTCCGCTAATTGTTTTATTTTAATAAGTATTTTATGTGCGTCAGCCTCCTCGACCTTACACTCAAACCAAATGATTGAACCGCGCCTGAGCTATTTACACGCCTTAGGTTTTCCATACCAGAGACTGCGATTTCATAGTTTACTACTTTTTTTTCTTTAAGGTTGTCTGCTTATTGTATTGATTGGCAATCGTGTAATAATAAATCTTAAGTATTAATCATACGAAATAACTTATTTCTCATACGGTGAAAAATATCGCCGCAATATACTTTATAGTTATTAGCGTTTGATTTCAATCCCATCTGATGTTAAATGATGTGGTCTAGAATGGTGTAGATACACTAAATCTAGATAACTCTCAAATACAGCTGAAATAAACCAAGGATTTCCAACAGAAGTAAAAACTCAAAATAATGAGATAAATGTGGTCTCTTTTTAATTTTCATATTAGTTCTAGTGTTTTGAATTTCAGAATTTTTTTTCCGAAATTATTAACATTAATGTGGTTTTCATATCAATTGGCTTTTGGAGCAATAATTATATATCATAGAATAGTATAAAACAAAGTCATATACCGAGTCTGCCTATCTGTTCGCGATAAAGTCAAAAATTACTGAACGGACTTTTATGCGATTTTCACCTGTGGATACAGTAATTCACGATGAAGGATTTTTTATTAACAGGGCGGGACAACGTCTGCCGAGCCCGCAAGTATTTTTATAAAGTATACTAATCAATCAAACGTATGATGAACTGCAAAATAACAATATCACAATTACACGGCTCCCACGCGTTGCTAGCCGCTACCGCAAGTCGCGCAAGCACAATACGGCCGGTCATGCTTCCGTAGCATGTCATGACGCGAGATTATAAATTTATACCGCTATACGCTCCTAAAAAAGTTATCAGTTCAAAAAATATCGATAACTTAACTACCACACCCCTATCTACAAAACATCAACCGTACTTTCGCGTATAGCCCGCAGCGGTACATACGACTATATGGAATCAACACCGCTCATCCCTCCTTAATATTCCAACCTTTAATTAAGTCTGACATACATGTTTTTAAAATGTGCTTTATAATATTACTAGCAAACACTTTCTGCTTTTTCCACGTTTAATGCTCTATAAAAATGTTAAACAACCTCTTTAGAACACACGATAGAAGTCTAAATACATGGTTGATGACGTTTGGAGTCACGTTAACTCCATTTAACGTCACCGATCCGAGCGTAACGGTTCACTTTCGTTCATAATTCAATGCAACTTAAGAAGATTTCACTTCAATAACAATAAAGTATAACCTAGTGTGATCTAGCGGCGAGTTTATGAAGGTGGGTAGTATAAACATAAACAAGTAAATGTCCCGACATGCATGGAGGTAAGTCAAATATACATCCTAAAAGTCAACTACAATGCCACCTACCGGGTCCAATTGTGAATCTAAAACATTTTTGAGTCCACCTGAATACTCACAAACAATCACTCTAAAATCTTTCCTGCCGTTTAGGAACAGGTCAGTCACATAGACACAGACAAAATAATTATATATATAAAGATTTGTCAACTTGCATTTTAGTACTCATAAGGACTACTTACATAAAATATAAATACACTAATACTATTAATGTTGTATTTCAATGTATATGTAATTAAAAATAACCAATAACCACGGCATACTCATTACATTAAATTTAACAAAAATTAAACATTGAAATATGTGTATCAAGCATACATACCTCGACAACTCTAGTATGTATTTTGTGTTGGATAATTTTTCTAGACTATTTCAGTTCGATAAGCGAAAAATAAAATTCTTCCACTTTCATGTGTAAGCGTGCGTGCACGTGTGTGGAGGCGATATGTGTAATGTTGTCGCAGTGATGTAAGATTTAGTGTCACGTGCGAACAGCGTAGTCAAGGGCTCCACGCCGAGGAAACGGACCCTTTAAGCTATAAGAAGTAAACAAACAGAGGGTCATCTGATGGTAAATGATCATCGCCATCCATAGACAGTAGCAACACCAGGGGAGTCGCAAGTGCGTTGCCGGCCTGTGTTTTGGGGAAGTGAGAGGTGGGGAGGAGATCGTCCTCCGGCGCTCTCACTGACCGAACGAAACGCAACAATGCAAGCACTATTATTTCACGTCGCTTTTCTGTGAGAGGGTGGTACTACCCCGAACGAGCCGACCCTTTCATGCTAAAACCAGTAATAGCTTCAGCGTGGCTCTACCATTTACAAAATGATTAACCTACAACCACATTTTAAAACGGTTTTCTTTTTAAAAAATCCAATTTACGTCGTCACAAATTACTTTCCACTAAAAAAAAAGTGCAATAACAAACATTAATACGAAACGGTTGTAAAGAGACATCGCAATTAGTTAATTCGCAACTATCTACAGCAGTAAAAGTTTACAAATAGGAACTCGTTTGCACTGATTCTCACAGAAACTTTAAATAAAGTTTCGCGACTCCAAATACATACAATTTTTTAATTCTTAAACCCATTTTATAGGACTATTCGTTTGTTTATTTAATAAATGTCTTGATATCAATTGCTTTGCACGAAATTCCTTTACAGTAATTGTTGTTGATACTTTATTTTATACTAGCCTCTACCCGCGACTTCGTTCGCTTGGAATAGATACTTTGGGTGTACGCTAACACGTAGCGGAAGCTCTCAAAGAAAAAAAACAACGCTGTTAGTTTGAAACATTCTTCATTAGTGCTCCGCTTCTATTAGTTTAAGCGTGATGATATGTAGCCTATAGCCTTCCTTAATGGTTTATCTAATACTGAAAGAATTTTTCAAATCGGACCAGTAGTTCCTGAGGTTACCACTTACAAAGCCACAAACTCACAACGTCACAAATTCACAAACTTTACCTCTTCATTATATTTGTATAAATTTATCCTAAGTAACCCAGCGCACTACGTAACACCTCAGAATATAATATGAATGTTAACTTCTTAACTAAGATAAATTCTGTTTTTTGCAACGAAGTTCCTTGTGGCAGGCTTGGAGGAGATAGCGATATTGCTGCGCGACCGAACTGAAAAAATAAAAATGTAGTCCGGTGAAGCTGTAAAGGCCAAAGAATTAAGGCCAATAGCGTTGTCAGTTCGAGAAAAAAAAATGTGATAGTAACATCGTAACGAAAAGTGTGTGGAATAAAACCGTTAAATAAGACGTGCGCAGGCGCGACAGCCGTATACACAAGCGAGTAGTGTATAATACCTTTCACTTTCTCCTTTTTTGTAATTATTTCTATTTCTATGTAATTTTATGTTGTCAAACAAAAATAAAGAGACATATTTTGTTATTTTAATTGATAATTTGAATTACGATTACATAAAATTGAGCACGATTTTTTTTTTTTGCTAATTGTGTCGATTCTACATTAGCCGAAGGAACTTCGTTCCTACCTGGAGTTCCACGACACCATATTCTTATTAAGAAACTAGCTGTCCTCGCAATTTCATCCGCGTAGAACCATCTAAATAAAACCAGCGATGAATAAAGTCATCTAAAGGTATTATAAGTCCATTTACTCATCTACTTTTCTCTCGTACTTAAGTCGCGTTGTCATTAAAGTACAAATACCTGGGCGACCGAGCCTAACTCGGTTCTTTAAAAAACATTTTTAAGCTAAAATAAACTCTTTGGTTCGCCTCACAAAATAAGCATTTTTTTTTTCAAAAAAAAATATATAAAGATATCTCTCTTATAATTATAATAAAATGTTTTGTTTAATTAAAATAAACTATTAGTTTTGCCTCACAAAATTAGCATTTTGTTACCAAAGAAGAAATATTAAAAAAAGATATTTCTTTTGTTATCACTCGGATTCGAACTGGGGTTATGCGGATTTTCGAAGCAGCCGATTTCCATCTGAGCTATTTTTGTTTTGATAGCGGCGACGAAATTTACCTTTATATTCTAGCTATATTTTTTATTGCTTGAAAACTCCGATAAAAAAGTTTTTATGAATGAAATATAGCTAGATCGATTTATCGTCCCCGAAACCATCTACAATAAGTTTCACGGAAATTGCTTCCTCCGTTCCTGAGATCCTGAATATATAATAACAATATAAAAATATACAAGAATTGCTCGCTTAAAGGTATTAGATAGATAGATAACTTTTTTTAGGTGGTAGAGCCATGTTGAAGCTATTATTGGTTTCAGCATGAATGGGTCGACTCACCCGGGGTAGCACTTATAGAAAACCGACGGGAAGTAACAGTGCTTGCATTGTTGCATTTCATTCGATCGGTGGGAACGCCGTAGACCCATCTCCCTCCCCCACCCTTCTTCTCTCTCTACCCCTCTCCCTTCCCCTCTCCCTTTCTATACATTCCTCCAAACACAGGCTGGCAACGCACTTGGGACTCTCCTCGGGTTGCTAATGTCTATGGACGGTAGTGATCGCTTAATAACAAGTGACCCTATTGATCGATTGCCTCCTATATGATATAAAAAAAATCAAAATTAATAAACTGTATCAAGTTCAATAAACGTACAAAAATCATGAAGAAGTATTTCAATCACATTGTAATGAATATAATTCACGAGGTAAAAAGGCCATTTGCTGTATTGAAACGAAAAGATTCGCGTACCTCTAATATTGTTGCATTACTATTTGTGCATGTGTGCTGTTCTATGTTAAACTATTTTATGATATAATGTTTATAATACTGATTGTATTTCTCATGTCAAGTTTTTAAAATAAATGGCTTCTTTATGTGCATGTTGTGGCTTTTAATTATAATAAAACATGGCGCAGTCGATGATTTAGCTAAATTTAAAGCGTTACAAGTAAGTTTATAATTGCAATACGGAAAATACTGTAAAAAGTTACTACCGAATTTCGACATACGACCTCAATCTGCCGCTACTGAATGGAGATTTTGGAAATGTGTTTTCGCCGACTATCTCGTGAGTATTAGGAAGGATGACGCCGAAGATAAAATAAAACTGTCATTATTACGAAATATGATGGGTCCCGAATCAACCAAAGTGGTAATGAGTTTCAAATTAACGAAGGAGGAAAGTCAAAATTACGAGAGGGTAATAGAAGCTATAAATGCGTATGTAAACCCCAAATATAACGAAGTATTCGAGAGATACAAATTTAATGAAAGAAAGCAGCTAGCTGGAGAAAATTTTTACACTTCTTTGAGGCAATTAATATCTACCTGTAATTATGGAACAACAAAAATGAAAACATTGGAAGATCAGTTGCTTCGCGATTGACTTGTGCAAGGGTTGCTAGACAAATCTCTACAAGAAAGTTTATTGAGAATGGAAGGCTTAACACTTAACAAAGTGGTTAACATTTGTAGAGCAAGTGAAGTTGTCAGATCTCAGGTTAAAGAAATGAATCCAATATTAGAAATAGATACAGTGAGTTTTAGAAAGAATGATTCTAAAAGCCAAACTTATAACAAATCTAGTAAGAGGTAGCTTGAGAACAGAGCCAGTACGAAATTTAAGTGTAAGCGATGTCAACAAGTACATGGTCCCAGAGAGTGTCTAGCCTATGCTAAAAAGTGTACAAAGTGTGGTATTTTAAATTATTTTGCGGTTAGTTGTAGAGTGAAAAGAGTTGGTGAAGTTAGATCTTTAGAGTTATCAAATGTAATGGACTCTAACGAAAGTTTATATTATGGTGCAGTACAGAATATCTCAAGTTTAGAAAAGTTTGAGTGGACTGAAAGTATAATGATAGAAGATCAAACTATAGAGTGTAAGTTAGATACATGCATGTTAGCATTACGCCTAAAGTAATTTTTGATAAAATTCAGAAAGATTTAAAATGTATATTGTATAACACTGAATTAAAAATTGCATCGTTTGTAGGAGATAAAGTGAAACCGATTGAAATTGTAAACTTAAAGTGTAAATTTAAAGATTATGAATGTTATGAAAATTTTGTTGTTGTCGATTGTAAGACTATGTTGTTAGGATTACCGGCTTGTGTATCATTAAATTTAATTAAATGTGTTCATTCGGTAGAAGTGAATTATGACAAAGAGAAATTTATAAAACAACATATAAGTGTTTTTGAAGGTTACCGTCATGTTTACTTGAACCATTAAAAATAGAGTTAGAAAGGTTAGAAAGTAGAAAAGCTATAGTGAAAGTTGATAAATTTGATGAAAATAGTTGTATCAACAGAATATTAATTGTAGAAAAACCAAATGGAAGTATAAGATTATGTTTGGATCCCTCTGATTTAAATAAAATTGTTGTTAAAAAGCCCAAATTTCTACCCATATTCGAAGATTAAAGTTTTAAATTAAAAGGCAAAAGATTTTTTTCTGTTTTAGATTTATCTGAAGGTTTTCATCATCTGGTCCTTTCAGAAACAGCATCATGGAAATGTTGCTTTGCAACTCCACTTAGAGTATATAGGCATCTAGTGTTACCATACGGGTTAATGAATGCTCCTGAATTATTTTAGGATTTACTTGAAAATCATTTTGCAGAGTTGCCGAATGTTGTTATTTGGACTGATGATATATTAGTAATGAGTAATACAGAGGAAGAACATGATAAAGCGTTGCTACAAGTAGTGAAAAAGGTAAAAATATTAGGTATTAAATTTAATAAGAATAAGTTTCAATATAAGCAGAAAGAAGTAAAGTATGTAGGGCAAGTTTACAACGAATAACGCATGTCTTGAGATAGGGAAAGAATTGAGTCACTCTTAAGTTTGAAAGAGCCTATAAATAGAGATGAGCTGAGACAAATATTAAGTTCATTCAATTATGTACGTAGATATGTTCCTGATATGGCAAATTTAATGTCACCTCTTTTTAAGTTATTAAAGAAAGACACTGAATTTATTTAGTCACCTGCTCATAGATTAGCATTTTCTGAACTTAAAAGAAAAGTATGTATGGCTCCAGCTCTTACCCCATTTAATTCTAAAAAAAGATAATTTTACAATGTGATGCATCTAAGAGTGGTATAGGATGTTGTTTATTTCAGCAAGATGATCAAAATATTTTGAGATTGGTTACTTGTGCATCAAGAACCATGAATGATATTGAACTTAATTATAGCCAAACTGAAAAAGAATTATTGTCTATTGGTTATACTGTTAAGAAATTTCATAGATTTATATATGGATGTAATGTAGATGTGTAAACTGACCATAAACCTATTGTGTCAATAATGTTAAAACCCATTTGTAAAATTGTATCACCCCGGTTAAAGGTTGAAATTATTATTGTACAAACTAAACGTTTATTATGTAACAGATAAATTATTATATTTTGCTGACATGTTGTCTAGGAACAGTCTTAAGTATACTGAGACAGATAATGAAATGTCATATATTGTTCATTCGGTTACCTATGTCAACTGAAAGAAAAACTAAGTTTGAAAATGTCACTAGTTCTGATCCCGCTTTAAGTTTATTACATAATTATTATTTAAATGGTTTGCCTGATGAAAATAAAATTTCTAAGGAGTGCAAAGAATATTATAAAATCAAAGATGATATATATTGTGAATGTGGTTTAGCATTTTTTCAAAATAAGATAATTGTACCTAAGTCTCTCAGATCATATGTTTTAAATTTAGTTCATGAAGGTCATCCGGGAATTTCTAAATCAATTAGTAAGGCAAGACAATTGTTTTATTGGCCTGGACTTTCAAATGATATACATAAGTTTGTCCTTGAATGCCGAACGTGTGAGAAGTTTAGACCGGATAATTCACATGATAAGTTGTTACCACATAAAATACCACCTCGTAGATATGCAAAAGTAGGTACAGATATTTTAGAATTTAATAGTAAGTATTTCATAGTAATTATTGACTATTTTTCACACTGGTTAGAAATATTACCATTGTATGACAAAACCTCTAGGTCTGTTATCAATGCTTTTCAGGAAGCGTTCACAAGATTTGTTTTTCTGAAGAGATAATAGCAGATGATAATCCTTTCAATTCTTTTGAATGTCATGAATATTATAAGTCTAAAGATACTGTGTTAGTTACAAGTAGTCCTCATTATCCTAGAAATAATGGGATGGCTGAAAAAGCTGTTCATATAAGTAAAAATATATTACAGAAAGCTAGAGAGGATAGGACGGATTACAGAGATTATTTATTAAGTTATAATAATACACCTTTAACAGGTTTAGAAGTTTCTCCCTCACAAATTTTGAATAGTAGACGAGTTAGAACTCTTATACCTACAAAATATATTTTATGAATGCCCAAAGTCGAGAGTAACATTTACAATTTATTAATTCTAAGACAATGCTTAAAGAAGAGTTTGAAAGATATAAGAGGAAAAAGGAAGTTAAGTTTAAGGTAGGAGATGAAATTGTTCATAAAACAAATGAAGATAAATATTGGAGAAAAGGAAAAATAATTGCCAAATGTAAACAACCAAGATCTTTTTGGATAGGAAGGGAAGGAGAAGGTAGGATTAGAAGAAATATTAAGCATTTAAAGAAGTCTTATACTAAAAGAAAATATACAGTTCCAAAATTTGATAATATTTATGAATACAACCTAGTCTTGTGATACACGAATAAAAAAAAATCATCCAAATCAGTTATTATGGTATTCAAGGCAAATTCAATAAATCATAAAAAAAGGTCTTTCATATTTTTCTTGGCAACAAATTTTCCAAATAATTACTGTCATTGTTTAGTAGGTGATAAGTATCTTGCGATAATTTTAATGCTATAATAAGATGGAAGCCCTCTTGTTACACCTTTCCAGGGAGTCTCCGACATCTCAGAATTTATGCTCCGTAGTATTAGTTTGTATTCCGCACAACACCCGAACTATATTACGTAAGACACCGGTAATGTTACCAAATGTGGACTCAAAAAACACAAAATTATATATAAAATATAAAAACAACTACATGACAGGCTAAGGACCAGCCAAAACTCTCCCATCTTGAAGTGTACAATCTTGAATCTGATACAAAGTTATATAGACTGAATCAAAGTCAGACAGATGATTCAAAGGCACGTATTATACAAGCTGAAATGGGTGAAAACCTACCGGAAGGCCCTTCCCTATTACTAAATAGCCGCTATCTCTGGTTAGCCCTACGAATGTGTTTACAAATTGTTTATATAGGTAAAGTAGGGCAGTTGGTGTAAATACCTTTTCAAGCCGGTCCTCTTCATTATGTATCGACGATAGCAATAATAGATAATTAACGCTTTTCCTTAAGAATTGTAAGCTTATGTACTTATTATTTTTTAATATCAATGTATGCATCAATGAAATGTATATACATAGAGTCCTCGGCACACCTCGGCTTGGGCTGTTGATACGTGCAGTTCGTGTCCTATCTGAGCTGACCCAAGCTAACTATTCATACATATTGTGTTGTTGGAACATATATGTGTACCAAACATACATACCTCAACAACTCTTGTATATATTTCGTATCGAATAATTTTCTAAACTATTTCAGTTCGATAAGGAAAAGAAACAAAACCCTTCCACTTTCATGTGTAAGCGTGTATGCATGCATATGTGGTGATATGTGTAATGTTTTTGCAGTGATGTGAGATTTTGTGTCATTGTATCGCGCGATAAATTTTTGAACATTCTGAATACTTACGAAAAGTACAAATTTAAGTATAAATTCGTGTTTTGTTACTATTGTTGGGATATATTATACATAATCGAAGCGGTCAGGGATGCCAATAAATACTTTGTAGATACTGTCATTATTTATTTGGGCAGAGCTTCGTCTTACAATACTTTGTACATGAGAATGCGTGTAGACCAACAGCATCTTCTTGCCTTTCATATGCCGAACTAATGTAATTAATAACACATATAATATTAGTATTAAATTATTGTTACGTAAGTGATGCGTAATTTTTTTTTTATCGAAGCACGACATTGTGACTGCACTATGCATGATGTTAAGCATAGTACAATCCAAAAACATCGGCAACCACCGAGAGACAGATTATCCATCGCCGGTCGCCGCTGTCATGCCGGCCATAATGACGAAAGTCACCCGGTACTGGATATGCACAGGCTGATCCCGAAACGCGACGCGCAGAAGCGAGTCACTATGACTGGCTTTTTCGCCATATACATGGTGGTTGCGAACCAGTCAGGCTGTAAAACCCTACCACCCCGCTTTCACCATTACCTCGTTCGTTATTCAGCAGGGTGCACCACGTGCAGGTGAGGTTGGCTTGGGTGTCTCAAGTCTTAAGATGTTACTCGACACCCCTTACACCCCAAAATCATTAAATCAATTCTATATAATCGTTCTTATTTATGTCTAGAATCTATCTATGTATCTCTAGTATGGTGGCGCTATTAATGTTCCGGTGGCGTTGTAGTCTCGCCTCTCGGGTGTGGTGTAGCGGTACCGTAGTCATTAACACTAGTGTTGCTCAGACGGGACTTGAGTCGGTCTTGGTCTTGGGTCAATGCACCTGCTCGTGGTATTGGTATTGCAGCAAAAGCCTTGCAAATTTTGTTATTACATATATCAGCCTATTTCTCTGTATTAAACATGTTAGTTTAAACCTTACAACAACAAAAAAAAAATATATATCAAATTTGAAACGTAAACTATTACAAAAAGAAAGCATTCGATACAATGGATAATGTTAGCCTATATTAGTTCTTGCTAATGATATATTCTTCTTCTTTTTCTTGTTTTGGCTCCGCAGAAGCACTTGCCAGTGTCAATGTTTTCTTTCAATGGACGTTATAGTATAATAATATTACAAGCATCATGTGATCATTTCAAAAGTGTAACAAGATGGTGGATCCCTTGTTAGACCTTCCAGGGAGTTTTTGTGGCATCTTAGAATTTCATGCTACGTGGTATTATTTTCCATTCACTTCACTTATGCACAAAAAACTAACTATATTACGTAAAACACCACCAAATTTACACAATATAGAGTCAAATAACAAAAGATTATGATTAAAATATAAAATCCACTACATGACAGACTAAGATCCCGCCAAAAACTCCTAATGATATATTAAATTCGAATTATGTAATCAGTAGTGACATTCCCTTCCACTTAAATGACATGACATTTTGTAGTTAGAAAACGAATCCATTCTGACAAAGCGTTAATTGTTTATTAAAATCTTCTTGGTACAAAGACTGCTTTTAGGGATCATGTTGAAAAATGGCTAAAATTCTGTTATCATGGAGATAAATTTAATGGAACTGCTCTTTATTTATTCATACATATTTTAACTCATATCTGCAACTTCATCTGCATTGCTTATTATCTCATATATTTGATGTACAATGGAAGACATTGGTCAACATATGGATGTAGTGATAAAAGATGTCTTTTGTTATTTTAGAATATTTATTTGATTTTCACTTAATAATGGTCCAGACGGGACGGAGTGCCGTAAACAACTAGCTCCTTAGTGGGAAGTCGGGCCACGCTACTAAATCCCAAGCACCACACCGCTTTGCACCGCATCAAATGCAGAGACGGCTTTTGTCGGCACTCCGATTGCCCCACTTTTATTTATTATTTATTTATTTATTTATTTATCCTCTTCAAAAGAATAAACACATCGCTAAGCTCATAGTGTTTATAAATGTGGTAGTTTCTTAAAACTGTATATCAAACGAGGTTATAGTAGATATAGTAGATTTTAGACAAGAGCCAAGTGTCTAAGAATAAAAAATAAAAGAAATTGGGTACAAATCTATGGAGTCGTTTTTGGGTGATGCGCGCAAAACGGCATACCTCTATCATTTTATTTATACAGATAAATTGGCAAATTCAAAACGGTTATTTTTTTCTTAAACTGACTACGCTATTGACCCAGTAAGGTCTTAACAGCTTTACTGGA
>JACEII010000012.1:2416273-2437671 GCA_014332785.1 Antheraea mylitta | reverse complement strand
CGCTATTGACCCAGTAAGGTCTTAACAGCTTTACTGGACTACTAAGGCGAGCGCTTAAGGCACTCGGCCGATTTTAACAAAATTATTCTGTTTTCTTTAACTTTTATATTTGAAATAAAAACTGTAACCGCATTGAGCAATTTTTGGTAGGAGAAAAACTGAGTTCGCGTCACCGATGACCTGTACATGCTTGTGACGTTTACGGTTGCGTCAGACTAGCGTATAGCGGCCTGTATACATGTAATATTAATATTTTGTATTGAACTTCTGCAGCCCATCATATACTTGATTAACTTATAAAGTATATAAACATGTGTAAAGTATTGCTCACAGTACCAGCAGATGTGAAAACCAGGATAATGTTAATAATTTCAATTTACAAAATTTAAATAATTTATACTATATTTTCATTAATTAAAAAATTCAAATAATAACACATTTAGTCTATTGTTTTGAGTTTTCACTTCTGTTAGCAGTCTTTGACTACCTCTACATTCATCATTAGTTATGGATATTGTTGCTATAACGATAGAAAAGAATCTCAATATATAGGAATAGCTTTGGAGAACACTTCGAGGAACTATGATAGCCTAGCTTTAAAATTAGAGCGCTAATTTTACTTATGATATCACCTGGATTAGTCCAGAGTTGAATCCTTGCAAAAGTCAAAGTTTTCGGTGTAGAAAAACATATTAATCAAGCAATATTCAACATTATCAACCTGTAATAGACCTCTGCAGGGCGATAAGCCGTTTCCCGAAAGAATTTATGAACAAAATTACCACGCCAGCCCACGATGTATTGACGATTTCGAACTCTGAGAAATACACAATCTTATATTGTTCCCATATATTGTGGTACTACATGAACTTTTCTCAAGGTTAGCGTTCCATCACTATCAGCCGTTAACTCTTACTAATTTAAATTAGTAAACGTACGTAAAATTCCAAAAAATTCTTAGGTACATACTGAGGTTTGAACTTGTGGATAACAGATTGATATTGCACCGGACAAATAACAAGATCACCACGACTAGCATGGTAATAACAGAGCAAGTAACAAATGTTTATAATAAGTAACACAATAGCAACTATGCACATCACTTATAATCACAATTATTGTACGATAATTTCGATTACAAAAAATATATGAACCTTCCATTAAAATAAGTGATCTATGTTACATTTTTTAATAAAAGGACGTTGTTTCGTTCGTTAAAGCGACGATGCGATGGCCGCACAAACATTATTTCACTAGGGGTAGCTTTTTATACCGCATAATGAAACCCCTTTTTGAATTATGAAATACTTGAGAACGGACGAGCAGTGTTTTGTATCTTTTATGTGTGCTAATGGAAATTATTTTAACACGCGCGTGTCCGCTGTTAAATGGCATTAAAGTAATGAGGTGTTTGATAACGATTAGAATAATGAAAATGTGAAGTGATTTCAAGATATTATGACGGTTAGTCTTTGCAAATTTATCCGCTAGAATGTCAACATAATCTCTAAGATCTGCTATCTTCTATAGAGTATATAATAAGAATGTAAATCTAATGTGCTTGTACTTTGTAGACTTTTGTAAAAAAAATATTATTAGAGGTCTCTAGGAACAAGCATTAAGATGTCCGTCTGCCTGTTTTGTATGGATACGCATCACTGTTAAAATACCGCGTTTATAATTAAACCTTTACAAGAAAAACAGAAAGCATATATTCGAGTAACATTTAGTCTTTGTTTAATTAAAATCGGTTCACTCTGCCAAAAGTTATTGTAATTTTAATGACGACGCGACTTAAGAACAGGAGAAAAGTAGATAGTAATTAGACTTAATACATTCTTTTTTTTTATTGAAGCACGACATATTGACTGCACTACGCCAGATGTTAAGCATAATACAATCCAAAAACATCGGCAACCACCGAGAGACAGATTATCCATCGCCGGTCGCCGCTGTCATGCCGGCCATAATGACGAAAGTCAACCGGTACTGGATATTCACAGGCTGATCCCGAAACGCGGTGCGCAGAAGCGAGTCACTATGAAGGGCTTTTTTGCCAAATACATGGTGGTTGCGACACAGTCAGGCTGTAAAACCCTACCACCCCGCTTTCGCCATTGCCTCGTTCGTTATTCAGCAAGGTGCACCACGTGCAGGTGAGGTTGGCTTGGGTGTCTCAAGTCTTAAGATGTTACGCGACATCCTTTACACCTCTAATATGACTCTATTAGTCACTGTTTTAAATATCAGGTTTTTCTATCGGGACACGCTAGTAGGTATATACATTTGAAGCGATGAGGGCTTAATTCAGCGGTCGGAAAACTATTCCTCACAAAACAGCTAAATATAAACAATACGAAAACGAACTTTATTTAAAAAGCCTTTTAAAACTTACACTTCGTTTTACTATTAATAACTTTTTTAATTGTTTTTATATCATAGGAGGCAAACGAACAGATGGGTCACCTGATGTTAAGTGATCACCACCGTCCATAGACACTTGCAACACCAGGGGACTCGCAAGCGTGTTGCCAGCCTGTGTTGCAGGAAAAGGGCGGAGGAAGGGAAAAGGAGAGGAGGAGGGTAAGATGAAGTGGGTCTCTGGCGCTTTCACTGACCGAACGAAACGAAACAATGTAAACACTGTTACTTCACGTCGGTTTTCTATAAGAGAGTGTATTACCCCAGACGAGTCGATCCGTTCTACATTCATTTAGATGAAAAGTACAATCTCAAGTTTTTCTTTGCTAAATATGTTTTTTATGTGCGAGCGACTGGCCGTGTTGTTGTTACTTTCTAAAAATGTACATCTTTGTGGCTTGCTTTTTAAAAACAACTTGTCTCTTACAAGACAAACTAATAAATTATATTTCCTATCTGAACTAAATATTTTTTGGCAGAGCTACAGTAAAGGAGAGAAAAATCTACATGCGGCTCGCGAGCCGTGGTTTGTCGTCCACTGGCTAAGTTGGTAGTGTTTTTGATTTAAAACATCTATAGGCGGAGGGTAAACTTGATTGTTGACGTGGCGACGCAAAATACGAACTTTGCGCTATTAACGAAATACTCAAAAACATTACAACCCTATTTGTATAACCATAACATTCAAACTTTTTTGTAGGCCACTCGTTCTACTAGTCGTTATGTGGCATGTGCTGACAACGTAGCGGTCTTTGATAAATGCCGCCAACCACCAAACACACCGCGCCGTAATAAAATAAATAAACAGTCATTATTTTATGGAACAAATTTGTAATGCGTTATCTTTTAATTATGCCATGGTTGATTCCTATCGTAATCTGTTCTTTTATGCTTATAACTTATACAAAACAATTTCGATGTATCACATCTGCCAGACATCCCGTGACGACTCCATTTTTTCAAACGCAGCTTCGATAGACGTATATTGTAATACGTGAAACTCATTCGGAGCTTCCGGTAGATGATAAAATCATAAAAACATCGTATGGTGGTAGTTTTTCTAAGACCGTCTGGCCCGCCTACGATCGAGTTGAAAATCTGTCATCAAGTACCTGACGAATCGTTCCAGAAGCTGCACTCAAGAGCCAATCCTCAGCGTATTGGTTGAGCGTGTATAGCATCTCAAAGTACATTGTTATTCGATATTAAATAAGAAAGGTACTGAAAAACTAAAATATATAAAGTATAATATTTTGTAGGTGGTAAAGCCCCGCTGAAGCTATTTTTGGTTTCAGCATGAATGGGTTGGCTCCTCCGGGGCAGTACCACCCCTCTCACAGAAAACCGACGTGAAATAACAGTGCTTGCATTGTTGTGTTTCGTTCGGTCAGTGAGAGAGCCGGAGGCCCACGTCCCTTCCTCTTTCCTTCTTTCCCTTTCCTTCCCCTCCCCCATCTCCCATATACAGGCTGACAACGCTCTTGCGACGTCCCTGATGTCGCTAGTGTCTATGGACGGTGGTGATTACTTAACATCACGTAACCCACGAGTTCGTTTGCCTCCTTTGATATAAAAAATATATATATATATATATATAAAGACGGAAAGTATATCGACCTCTTCCCACTGTGAGATACAGTGTCGTAATTTAGAAAATATAAAATTTTAATTCTTAGATGCTCGCGCCGCCCTGTTGCCGTTTTAGCAACTTTGTCGCTAGATCTAGCGGATTTTGGACATGTTTAACGACTTTTTTTTTCAATCTAGCGACTTAAAAAAATTAGCGACTTTTAGCGACTAATTGAATATTGAAAATATTTAAGTATTTTGGTACTTTTTTAGTTGTAATTACTGGTAAAAACATGAATTGCTGATGTTGTTTTTGGAATTTCCCTACCAGAATGACGTTCGATCTCGGGTTCGACCAGAATGAAAACAGCAAGAAGAGTAATTAAGTGACTAAAAGTTGTTATAACTAATCCAACTAAAGTCTTTGTTCGTTTTATCATCAGTCAAATATTTGTAATATAGTATTTTCACCATATTTTTTACCATGAAATATTATCAAATATTTAGCGACTTCTGGCGGTTTTTTTAATCATGAATTATTCCAATTCTAGCGACTTTTTAATTGGTGTTTGGAGACTTTTTATTTCTTAAACGGCAACACTGTCACGCCGCGTCTCGGATCGGTCGCTCGCGCTAATAAACGCATACACGCGTATGACTTTGTTTCATTTCTATAACAACTCGGTCGCTTAACACATCCCACAACGGAGGACTATAGAGTTGATGTAAGAAGACAGTTTACAAATAAATAAGCAATTGAAAGCCACCTCACAACATGGGAAACACATACCTCCTAACACTTCCAAACACCAATATTTTACCGTAATGATAATATACTCGTGTGATCACAATGACTGTTACAAAAACCTTATTTTCCAACAGTCACCGTTAGTAAATCACTTCACCCTACTGAAAATGAGCGCCTTTCAATCATTTAACTTCACTGAAATAAAAAAAATACAATCAAAATTCTTACAAAGGAGTATACGTTCCTAGATTTAATAAACGCTTACTTAATACTGGACGGTAATAAAGGAAGACGTTAATGTATCACGTTACGTTGACGGTACGTCCACGTCACACGGTAGCAGGCGACCAACATCCGTAACATCGTTTCTCGTAAGCCCGAGCCATAATTCGTCCATTTTTCACTAGAATCCCTGCTAAACGACTTTAAAACTCGACTGACTTACACTAAATGCTCTTTACAATTTTGATAAACTTTTTGAAAGATTGAAACAATTTTTGTAGTGTAATTTTTATGGCCTTTGAAATTCTGGTCGGCAACCTTTTTCGTGCACTGCGTAAAACTATTTCAATTAGATTGATGAAAACACCGGTTTTCTTCTGATCACCGAAGTTAAGCAGCGTCGGCCGCGATCAGTACTTACTATCCAATATCCATCCACTCCTATGAGTGTGATGTAGATAGACACCTATCCATGTATACCAATTGTATGTTATAAATATGTGTACTCTCTAATAAAGAATAGTATTATATCAGCACTTGTGAGTTTCATTTGTCTTCACGGGCGAAAGTCTCGAAACACCGCGTGACGTTGGTTTTTTGTTGTATTTTTTTATAACAATGTTTTTCTGTAATAGCAGAGTTTAATTTTTATCGTGTGACTTTATACGCCCTGTTTTTTTCATAGAATTAGGCTCTGATTACAAGTAAACCTGACGTTGAAAGGCAAAGATTTAGAAATCTCAAATAAAAATGGATTTTGATGGCTGTTTGCAAACCGATGTTTTTTTGTCGTTTTTATTATTACACGGCAAAGTGACTACATTATACCTATTGGTAAGCATAATACATTTCAGAATCAACAGCGAACTCCGAGTGATACACCATCCTTCGTCAGTCGTCGCGGTCATATCAGCCTGAGTAAATGACCCTTCACGTTACGCTTTAAGGACCCAATGTCATAGGAAGGAGGAAACATACTAGCCGGTAGGTGCTAACTTTTACATAAATATTTGTACAAAATTATATCTCCTTAGTAGGTATTTTACTTCCTTAAATTTTAACTTTGCGATCCCATGATATTCAAAGAATTTTATAGGGTCTTGATAGAGTGATGGCAGTAATTTATTTACCTATTTAGTCCACATTATATAGTTTAAATACTTGAAATATTTTGGCCAAGACACAAAAATCTTAAAAATAGATTTTCTGAAGTTAAGGATTCCATTTAAAGAGTTAGTGTCTTTCTAAACTTAGAGTATAGGCCATCATCAAAACATCATATACCTAAAGTGCGATTATGGTGACATACTGAAACATAATATGATAACATTTTTTATATTATTACCTATTCCACAATGCAAGTAATAATTTATAAAATTAGTTGACAAAAATAAAATAACAATAAACTGTAATCAGTCAGTCGCCGCCACCGTGGCGTCCAAATAAAAGAGTTTGTATAGCGTAGAGTGGCAACCCTTTTGTTCCTTTATATTTGTACGCGGGTTACGATGAGCGCTTTCATTTCATTGTTCCATACCTTATTATATTCACTTTTATGTGGGGAAGTAATTAAAAAATAAAAATATGAATTGTGCTCGTACAGAATATGCAATGAGATTTTTACCAAAAGACTAATATTACCTATGATCGTATCACGTCACACAACATTAACTTTTTTTCCTATTTTTGCAATGTAGAAGCATTTTCCAGTGTCAACGTTACAGAAGCTCTTTTTTTATTAATCGTTTTATTGATTTTACAATTAAATACATACAGATACCTAGGCTGTATGTTATTCGATTAAAAGTCATGTCTTTTCAGCCCGCAAATTACTCTTCCAGATTTATGTAATGGTGTCCTGTATTCAAATTTTTTACGCAGTGCGACACCATAGTTTTCAGATGATTCCAGATATTTACTCAATATCACAACAATCAAGTTAAGAAAAACCTTTGAATCGTAACTAGTATTGTAAATCAACCGATCATTACGATTTTTTTTATATCGTTTTATAGTGTATATTTATGCTATTCATATCAATACAATTCGTCACTAGATGGCGCTAGACTTATTATTAGAAATATAAGTGGTATTAAGTTTTATACCATAACTAGATGTTTCCGTGGCTATTCCATAGTTACTTTGGGCTAATGTTTACACGCAACGAAAGTTCTCAAAAGGAAAAAAAAAAACATTTTGAAGCATTCTGTATTGGTGCTCCGCTGCTGTTGATCTTAGCGTGATGATAGCCTACATACAGCATTCCTCGATAATTAAGCTATCTAAGACAAACAATTTTTCAGAGGGAACCTGTAGTTTCTGAGATTATCGCGTTCAACTAAATAAACAAAATTTTCAACTTTTTTTTATGTAATAGGAGGCAAACGAACAGACGGGTCACCTGATGTTAAGTGATCACCGTCGCCCATAGACACTTGCAACACCAAGGGAGTCGCAAGTGCGTTGCCAACCCATGTGTTTGGGGGAAGGGGTAATGGGGAGGGAAGGAGGAGGGAGGGTTGAGGGGAGGGAAGGTAGGCCTCCCACGCTCTTGCTGACCGAACTAAATGCAATAATGCAAGCACTGTTACTTCACGTCGGTTTTCTGTGAGAGGGTGGTAACTTTATAATATCATTATATATTTGACGCAGACAAAGCCACGGACCATTGATAGTTCTATAAATAGTTTAAGATCGGTGTTTATACGTAGTAAACATTGCATTACATTTCATAGTGAACAAGCTTTCAGCATCGCATCCGGCACAGACAGTCAAGGATCTTGTAATAGTCCACTTTAACTGTCACGGTATGGCCACTAAACGAAGTATTTTTTTGAAATGAAAACTTTTTTATGTGCGTATCTCTCTTTTTTTTTTTTGGCAGGAGATTAATTTATAATTTCACGTCATGACATGCCAGTAAGCGTGGCCGAATGTATTTCGCTACCGTGGCTTGCGTCAGACTGGCGATGCGTAGTATAGCGGCCTGTGTACATCTAATATTGATTTAGTATTGAGATTGTGCAGCCCATTGTATGTTTAATTTATTAATAAACTGTATAAAAAAGTATATAATTTATATTCGGAGTGCCAATAGACGTGCAAGAGAGACTAACGATAATAATTTCAATATATATATTATGAAATTGAAATAATTCATGTTATTTAAATTCAAAATGTAAAAGAGAACACGGTTTAAATTCCATAGTTTTAATTATGTGTAAATATACTAATTTTGTGAGACAAACCTAACAGTTTATTTTAATTTAAAAATTATTTTTAAAGAACCGAGCTAGGCTCGGTCGCCCAGGTACAAATATTACAATTATTCATAAAATAAATACATATATGAACTTTAGTGTGCATGTACTTACCACACACTCACTTTTGACAAAAAATTATATAAACTTTAATGTCCCATTCTTAAGCCTTTAGTTATAAGTTTTTCACATACGGCGTACATATTATCATAGAAATACAAGCATTAATATAACATATACTGAGAAACTGGGGTGTAAAACTTTTGGGGTGTAAGGGGTGTCGAATAACATCATAAGACTTGAGACACCCAAGCCAACCTCACCTGAACGTGGTGCACCCTGCTGAATAACCAACGAAGCAATGGCGCAAGCGTGGTGGTAGGGTTTTATAGCCTGACTGGGTCGCAACCACCATGTATATGGCGAAAAAGCCCGTAATAGTGATTCGCTTCTACGGGTCGCGTTTCGGGATCAGCCTGTGCATATCCAGCTTATTACAGGCCGGCATGATAGTGGCGACCGGCGATGGACAGTGTGTCAATCGGTGGTCGCTATTATTTTTAGATTGTACTGTGCTTACCATCAGGCATACTGCAGTCACTTTGCCGTGCTACAATAAAAAAAAAAAGAAACAATTGTAGTTGTATAACTTTTGTCATGAATGACAATTTCAGTTGAAATTAAAGTATTCTATGTCTTCGTACTTTAACTATATACGTAAATATAATCAAAGCATCAGGTGAGATTATTATCAAACTTTAAAACCTATAAAGAATATAAAAAAATATAGCTTATCGCAGAAGTTATGGCCATACACGCTCACATTGTACATTCGACAACGGTGGACATTCCCGATAATTGAAGATAGTTTTATGGCTAAATATTTTTTATCAATGTCAATACATGATTGTTAGAAAAATCATATACTCTAAACAACAATTTCTCGCGTGATCTCACATATTTATAACATCAACCCTATCATGGAATTATTCCTCAGTAGTACTTTTTTTTTCTCGAACTGACTACGCTATTGACCTAGCAAGGTCTTAACAGCTTCACCGAACTACTAAGGCGAGCGCCTAAGGCACTCAGCCGATTTTATCTGGGCAACTAACTCAAGGGTGCACGGCACACCTCGGCTTGGCTGCTGCCTGCTACATGCAAACTCGCGACCTATCTTAGCTGACCTAGCTAACTATTCGTATATGTTTGAGCTGTTGAGACGCATATGCGTACCAAGCCTACACGCCTCAACAACCCCTCCATATATTTATTATCGAAAAATAAGAGTTTTTTAAGTTCGATAAGGGAAAAAAAAGGCCCTCCACTTCCATGTGTAAGCGTGTAAGCGTGCACGTTTGTTGGGGTGATCGTGTAGTGTTGTAGCAGTGATGTAAATTTTTGTGTCATTGTATCGCGCAAGTAACGCACTCAAGGGTTCTCTGCCGAGGGATCGAACCTAGACTTGAGCCGCTACCGAGGTAGGCCTAATCTGGTACCTCAGTAGTACAATATATCGAGGCAAATGCATATTTTACTGTTATAAAGTATTTTTAATGACATACAAATTACGCGCTACCTCTAATACGAAGTAAGGTGTAACAAAAACGGAGTGGGTTACAGCCACGCTCACGTACCCGACGCCCGCTCCGTAGTAGCCGGAGGGATAACCCGCTCCAACACATACGTCGCGGCATCCGCTGCAGTATCCACGCCAAGGTTTGTTTACACGGAATAGAGCCCTCAGGCATTCTGCTTATGCGATACAGTGGCTGATCGTAATCACTAGTTTACAACACAATTCATACGGCACATGGACGTGCGTCTATCTTCACGCCTTAGGTACACACATTGTGGCAGGGTTTTCGTTTTTACTATTTACATACGGTATTTTTTTAATCCAATTGACAGGAAGAGAAGAGAATGGATGGGAAATGCTAACAACAAGGATAAATGGAGGAGGCTTATACCAGAAAGAGGCCATGACATATATAATAATAGATTGGAAATACCTTCTTATATTACAGTTATATTCTTTTTTTTTTATGTAAAAACTTTTCAAGTCTCATGGAAATGAAATAAAGGCTTATTTTTATTATTTATTTTTTGGCATGATATAAAGTTATCATTTCGTGTCTTGACACTCTTCTTCTTCGCGACTGAGCGTATTGCGCTTGCACGGCTTGTGTCAAACTAGCGACGTGTAGTATAGGAGCCTATGTACATCTAATATTGTTATTTTGTATTGAGATTGTACAACTCTTCATACGTTTGATGAATTATAAATTGTATAAAAAAATGTATAATTATTATTCTAAGTGCCGACAGATGTGAAAGAGATACTAATGATAATAATTTCAATTAACATATTTTGAGATTTAAATTTACACTATAATTAATTTAATAATTCAAAAGATGGTAGAGCCATGCTGAAGCTGTCGTTGGTTTCAACATGAACACCGACGTGAAGTAACGATGCTTGCATTGTTACGTTTCGTTCGGTCAGTGACAGCGCCGGAGGCCTACCTTCCCTCCCCTCACCATTTCCATCGAAAACCCATTCTCCCCAAACACAGGCTGGCAATGCAATTGCGACTCCCTTGGTGTTGCTAATATCTATGGACGGCGGTGATCACTTAACATCAGGTGAACCGCCTGTTCGTTTGCCTCCTATGATATAAGAAAAAAAAAAATAGTTTCAACTTTGTTTTTTATGTAATCACTATATACACATCAAATAAGCATAAATTTCAACAGTAAAAAAAGGACAATAAATGTCACAATGAACACAAACCGCATTGCTTCTAATTTGGAGAGTGTTTTTTACCCTAATCATTATTTATTGCTATTTCAAGAACGCCGCTCTACGAAACAATAATTAGAAGGTAAGCTTTTATCTCAACATACAGAAATACATTCGTAAATTTTTATAATTACTGTACCGTGAGCTGAGCAATTATTCAACTCTGGGCTAAGGAATTCTTATTATACAGATTCCTTCAAACAAGGAGCGAAGACATATTTCAACCAGACAGTGAGAACTACCAACAGTATCGCCTCTTAATAGTTGCAGACATGTGAAATTAAAAAAAACCTGTTATATGCGGTTTTTAAAAGCGTATTATTAATTTTATCCAACTACAAATGTTTTATTTGCAAATGTATATTATAAATTACTAGCCTCTGCTCGCGACTTCGTTCCCGTGGTATAGCTACTTTGGGCTAACGCTAACACGCAGTGGAAGCTCCCAAGAGAAAAAAACCCTGATTTTTAAACATTCTTCATTGGAGCTCCACTCCTATTGGTCTTAGCGTGATGATACATAGCCTATAAACATCCTAAATGAGGTATATAACATTAAAATAATTTTTCAAATCTAACCAGTAGTTCCTCAGATTACCCCCTACAACGCCACAAACTCACAGACTTTACCTCATTATAATATCAGTATAGATTAATTGTCATGCGTTGTTAGCATGATAATTTTAGCTATTATAAACACATCTTTGTACAAAAAAATCTTCTGTACGTGTGTATATGACTGAACTCCTTATAAACTGCTGGACAGGTGATTTTTTTGTGTGATCAAGTGCATTCAAGAATCCTTTAGATTCACATTTGGTTTCTGTAGGTAGTTTTGCGATTGAAATTTAGGTTTTTTTTTAATTAATATAAAGACAGGGCAACGTCCGCCGGGACCACTAGATTTAAAAACATCATAGAGACTGCCGACAAAAGGGAAAACTCAAAACAATGGAATAACTGTTCTCTTTTGAATTTTAAACCAATTATAGTCTGAATTATTTAACTTTTATAATTTGTGTATTTAAATTATTAACATTTCTTCTTCTCGATGGCTGGGTTGTTTCCGAACCGGTGGTAGTTTTTGACTTTCATAAGCGCCTTATTAGAGCCTAAACTGAATAAAGAATTTTTGATTTTGATTATTTTGGTGTTCACATTCATTTTTATACAGTTTGTTAATGGTACGATGCTAGTCTGACGCAAGCGCAATACGCGATTTCTAGCTTTACTTGCATGTCGCTGACGCGAAACCGTAAGATTTACTTCTGCCAAATTCTGGTCAACGCACCTAAAGAAGATTTCACTTCAGCAAACTTCAAAAACAGGCAATATTTTGTTTCGTTAGACTAAGCCTTCAAAGCACAAGCCTCGCTGTTTCCAAAAATATTACTGATAACGGACATACAGTCAGTTACAAGAAAGCCGTCATTAGGCTCCCATTTATCAATGTTCCATTAAAATTAATGCTGTCATTAATTTAATGACTACTGCGTAATGTGTTCTATAATCCCATTAAGTTTTCATTAACTAATGAAATCATTAAAGATAAAGAGTGACTGATTTTAAAATGAATGAATGGTTTGCGTTTTGTTCCGTACATTTTTACACGCGTGTGTTGCTGTTCTATTCAAATAAAACGCATTTCGTTTCGAGGTGACAGTTCAGTATTCATCGCATGATTAATATCACTAGTGGGCGCCAAGTGGTCGACATTCGGCCATAGTTAATTGATTTTTTAAAGTTTGAACTTTATTAGAGTTCTTTTGTCAAAGGATATACTTCTATAATCAAAGGTTTTCATCATGGCTACTCAGTTATTTGCCATTTGCCATGAGCTTTATTATATAATCATTAAAAAAAAAATCTATGTGTAAATGAAAATTAATTATAAATTGAAAACAAAAACCACTGGTAAAACTCAAATTTTAACCAAACATAACTACGAAAATAAAGAAATTTACCGCAACATTGTAACCGCGGAGGTCTAAGTCATGGATTACTTTTATGAACAAAATTCTCATTTTGATTATACAAAGTATTATCTAGCTCATTTTTTTTAATAAGTCATCATTTGAAATGAGTTCACCATAAAAAATAATAAACATTACAATAATAGTTATATATCATAATATTATTGTTGAATGTAGGATGAAAAATGGTAATTGGAACGTAAGAGTTAAAAAATACATACAGTCGAGCATAGCAACCTCCTTCACAGTTCACAACCTTTTTGGAATTCGTATTTATAGACGGCTGTCAAAATGTCTTTTTTATTTACATGTGTGTATATGTTGTGTAAAATTCGAGTAATAGTGTGAGTAGTGCATATTTTAATTAATTTAATGTACTTATAAATGCATTTTATATAAAATAAACAGCCTTCTGCACTTCTCCGCCATATAAACTTTAACTATGCCAAATTTCAAGTTTACCCATTGGCGGGAAATAGGTTAAAAAGTGGTACAATTTTTTTGCTTCACGTATTAATATATAGATAAGAGGAGTGAATGAGAAATAATACCTCGGACCATGAATTCTGCGATGCCACAAAAATTGCCAGGAAAGTTGTAACAAGAGAACCACCGTCTTGTTATAACGTTGAAATGACCGCACGACACTTGAATATCGATCTCCTGACAACATCCTGACAACACATGAACGTATCAGAACAATTTTTTAAATTATTATTCGAAGATTAAGAGGATAAAAAATATTTGAAATATTATATAGAACATTTGGCACTTAAGACTTTAAACATTAATTTAGACTGAGAAGAAAACATACTAAAGAATACATAAGAACTATCCATATTGACTGACAACTTCAGAATCGCCAAAAGAAACGATTTGAAAATTAAGATAATAAAAATGCATAGGAATTTACGTAATATTATATGGTAGATTTGGCGCGTATGCCTTTGTATTAACGTGAACATAGAATAAAACTCACTACCGAATATACAAGAACCACATATATTGACAACTTCAGAATTGGCAGTATGGATTAATTCCTTCGCCTGTCCTATTGGACGAATATTATTACGACTACTGTGTTACTAAACTAATTCCGCCAAATGGACAATTTTTTTTTCACTTTATTTTTGGCAATCAATCTTTCAGATTATTACTGCCATTGTCGAGTAATCAATAATATTATAAGTGTCGTGCGATCACTTCAATATTTCCTGGGAGTTTTTGTGGCTTCTCAGAATTTCATGCTCCATGGTATTATTTTCCATTCACTTCATTTATGCACAATAAACTAACTATATTACGTAAAACACCACCAAATTTACAAAATTTGGTGGTGTTTTAATGACGATGATGAGAGTCCAATAACACAAGATTATGGATAAAATATAAAATCCACTACATGACAGACTAAGATCCCGCCAAAAACTCAATGGACATTCTTGCAATGCACATAAGTGTTTAACGGAGGATTAAAATTATAATGGCAGCATTAAGACTTAATGGAAGTTTCCTGCAACCGATAGACTATGGAACTGGATGTTCAAAGACATCATAGCTGCTTTCTTAGCAGACGCGATTTTCCTTTCATAAAAGTCCACATATAAAAGCGGGTATGATATCAAAAATATTATTTGACTGCACCCGATGTACCATACTTTATGCTGAATACTTTACATCGGTATTCCACATATGTATTCGTATATATTTTACATTTGAATTTCTCAAAGCATCTAAAGGAGACATCCGGGATGTAGAATTCGTGGCATCTATAGAATATTACTCCGTATCCGTATCAGAGGAGAATATATTTTTCAAAGAATATTTATCGATATACTTTTACAAGCCGTATTTCCTAACACTAAGGAAAGATCTACAACTCTCTACAGACATAACATTAATATTATAAATAGGAATTAGCGTTTGTTTGTTACGATTTTAGGCTTAATTACTTAATGAATTATGATGCAATTTCGAATACACGTTGTCAGGCATAAAGAAAAGCACATATATCCTGAAAAAGTAATACTCCTAAGGGATATGTCAAAGGCAAAAAAAACCGCAAGTACAAATTAATCTATACATTTAATTGGAATGTCAATCTAACATATCTTCGACATCTTTTGTGTATTTGTAGAGCCAAGCTGAAGCTATTATTGTTTTCAGCACGAATGGGTCGGCTCGTCCGGGGAAGCACCACCCTCTCACAGAAAACCGACGTGAAGTAACAGTGCTTGCATTGTTCCGCCCCCGCCCTCCTCCTAAACACAGGCTGGCAACGGACTTGTGACTCCCCTGGTTGTTGCAAGTGTCTATGGACGGTGGTGATCACCTAACATCAGGTGACCCATCTGTTCCTTTGCCTCCTATGATATAAAAAAAAATCTTCGTGAAAAAAATTGTTACATGTATCTGGGAATAAGTAATAAGATACATTTCAATCATTTTTAAAAATGTCTGTCTGTCTGTCTGTCTGTATGTCTGTTTGTATGAACACGCATCACTGCTAAAATACTAGGTTTACAATATTAATATTGTAATGATGGCTCGAGTTAAGTAGGAGAGAAAAGTAGACAAGTAAATGGAGTTAATACATTCACTCGTTTTTTTTTTTCTCGAACTGACTACGCTATTGACACATCAAAGTGTTAACAGCTTCACCGGACTACTAATACATTCACATGATTTTATTAATCACTGCTTTCTTTATGTAGGGTTCCACGCAGACAAAATGACGGACACAGCTAGTCTATACTAATATTATAAAGAGGTAAAGTTTGTGAGTTTGTGACGTTGTAGGGGGTATTCCCAGGAATTACTGGTTTGATTTGAAAAATTCCTTCAGTGTTATATAGCTCATTTATCGAGAATGGTTATAGGCTATAAGTCATCACGCCAAGGCCACTAAGAGCGGAGCTCCGATGAATAATGTTTCAAAATCAGGGTATTTTTCCTTTTGAGAGCTTCCACTGCATGTTAGCGTTACCTCAAAGTAACTATTCCAAGCGAACGAAGTCGCGGGCAGAGGCTAGTGATAAATAAAGTAATGCTTCTATATACTTTATTCTTATATAAGCGGCAATCTCAGGAAATACTGGACTTGTTTGAAAATCGCATTTGAAAATTTATCGTGAACAGACAGACGCAGGGAGGGCTTTATTTTGTAATATGTAATTTAGTATACATATGTAAATTAACGTTCATTATCTATATTATACGTAGCCACATATATTTATTTTTGTCACCATGTGAAGAAGACAATCAATCTGATGTAAGTAAAATAAAAGACGGCTAACGGTAAAATAAATTACTTTTCAGTATGGTATCATGAAACTTCACTTTTCGAGTATATTTTACGACTGTTTGTTCCCCTCGTTTGGAAAATGGGTCGTAAATTATTTTTTACAGCCGTCCCGTCATGAAGCAGTTTATTTTGCTTAATTATGTTCATTGTTTTTCAATACAACCGTCCAAGGAATTGTCGACCTTGATAGACGATAAGGAACGAAACAGTTTCCTTTTTTTTTTCAATAAATACCATACATTATTATGAAGTAAATACGAAATAATAAATTACCTTCTAAAATGTGTTAGTCGAAGATATATTTAAATTAGGCTCGTTATATTTCAAAATATGATATATTTAGTTTTAGCAGTTGCTAATATTTTTTGTTATTTTTCAAAATCTTCAAATTTTGTACACATACAATATAAAGAATAAAAAAGCTAAAGACCTTATGAACGGCAAAATATGAACTTCGTTACCGGTATATAAAAACTGGATTTCTTAAAAAAATAAAACATGATTTTTGATTAAAATTGAACTTTGCTTTCATATAAGCTTTTGTCGATTTAGATTTTACCAAAACACAGTAAAACCAAATAATAAGCTTTTGAGCACAAAAAAGATGTCTATAGTATTAAAAAAAGCGCAAAAAGCCTGAGTGTAAACAGACTTGAGCACAAAAAAGTTTATTAAAGTAATATTCTGATGATAATGTATTGGGTCAAAGGAGGGGCGGTTTTAGGTTGCTAGCTAGACCGGTCCTTTGCCGCCCCTATCATGCGGCGATGGGTACACCGTGGGGTATAATCTGTGCGAGTCGGATATGACCCACTCTCTACCTCGAGATTTTTTCTAAGTTCTATAAATACTTGTAGATGTATTTATAAAATTTGCACTTGAGATGAGAGTTTTTGGGGTGTAAGGGGTGTCGAATAATATCTTAAGACTTGAGACACCCAAGCCAACCTCACCTGCACGTGGTGCACCCTGCTGATTAACGAATGAGGCAATGACGAAGGCGGGGTGGTAGTTTTACAGCCCGACTGGGTCGCAACCACCATGCATATGGCGAAAAAGCCCGTCATAGTGACTCGCTTCTGCGCGTCGCGTTCCGGGATCAGCCTGTGCATATCCAGTACCGGGCGACTTTCGTCATTATGGCCGGCATGACAGCGGCGACCGGCGATGGATAATCTGTCTCTCGGTGGTTGCCGATATTTTTGGATTGTACTGTGCTTAACATCAGGCTTAGTGTATTCACTTTGTCGTGCTTCTATAAAATAAAAAAAAAAGAGTCAGCACTTTCTAAGCCAGGTATCGATAAAAAGCAGATCTTTCTCTTCTTCACTGTGACTCTTCTAAAAATATCATTAGTGCAGACACGGAATACTATTGATTAGCTCGAGTAAGATACAAGTTGTTTTTGAAACGTAAGCCTACAGAGAAGAAACACATTTTAGTAAGCAACGAGAGCACAGTTAGTGCTCGCAAAAAAAAAAACATATGCAAGCTTTTAATTCTTTTTCCACTTTACTTCATTT
Source organism: Antheraea mylitta (assembly GCA_014332785.1). Lineage (NCBI taxonomy): Eukaryota > Metazoa > Arthropoda > Insecta > Lepidoptera > Saturniidae > Antheraea > Antheraea mylitta. Next base: position 2,419,848 of record JACEII010000012.1, on the reverse strand, counting down.
TTATATTATATTTTGCTCTTGGGGATGACGATTTTGATGACCATTGCTTTAGATTTAATGAATGACGTCATCCGTCATCTGATGTGATTGTTGTCAAATCAATGATTATTATTTGGTAATAATATTTTGAGGGTTCAAACCTTGATTCAATTCAATGACGTCAAACGAATAATTAGTATTATTATAACTAAAATATATGATATTTTGACAAAACAAATGACACGATAACACACACACATACATAAAGAAATATTGTAACGCCACACTGTCTTAGATAAAATGTGGAAGCAAGATGGCAAATTCTCAGCATCGGTAGTGAAAAAGAAATAGTTATATGTTGCTTAGATACAGGCGGATTGACGGAACAGTAGTGAAAAATAAGGCGCTATCGAAGCGTTTTTTTTTTTCACTTTATTTTTGGCAATCAATCTTTCAGATTATTACTGCCATTGTCGAGTAGTCAATAATATTACAAGCGTCGTGCGATCACTTCAATATTTCCTGGGAGTTTTTGTGGCACCTCAGAATTTCACACTCCGTGGTATTATTTTCCATTCACTTCACTTACGCACAATAAACTAACTATATTACGTAAAACACCACCAAATTTACAAAATATAGAGTCAAATAACACAAGATTATGAATAAAATATAAAATCCACTACATGACAGACCAAGATCCCGCCAAAAACTCATCGAAGCGTTTATGACGCCTCTATATAGTTATATCATTAAGTAAAACATACAATCTTGTAGACAGTAATATGTAGTATAAAAATAATAGATAAGTATATACACATGGGTAAAGTCATTCTGGTATATTTCGTTGCCGCAATCTATTACTTAACCCAACAAAGACTCCCGTCGATCAAAGCTTCGGTAAACTCGTTGTGGGTACACGCTGATCTGGATAAAGGATTAGATGAATGAAGAAACATTTATTTTCTTAAATCTCAACGCGAACGTGGAGTTAGAAATGCTGGTTTAAGATGTGTCATTGATATTAAATATAGGCTTTCGTTATCACAATATTCCATACCTACAGTTCAGGTTACATCTCTTATAGTATCATGAGATATTACATTTAGATCAAATTATTTTCAAAGTTATGATTAATTTTGCTGAGCTTCTTGCTAAGAGATATAATCAATTAATTAACCTAGACAATCTATAAATTACAACTTTATTATGTTTTTGGTTTGACTTTGCTTCTTATTCTTTGTACTGAATATTTTCGTACAGTGATATCTATTTTCTGTTAGTTATGTACTAGTATTTATTATTATTATATTAAATCTGCCTTTATGTTTTTTTCTTTGAATTTGGCTACTACATAGCGCATGCTGTTACAGATTTTAAAGGCCAATGTGCGCATACATTGTTATATATAGCGTCTATTCATGTTTGATCTATTGGTCACTAGCTGTTCTATAATAAATAAATAAATAATGTTTAAAGACATCGCTAATAGTTTGTTTACAAGGTTATTAAGTAAATAATTTAGTTGAATTACTTTATGAAAAAAAAGAAATCTTATTCAAATCCTGGTCACGTTAAAAGCTTCAAGTATAATTTCTGTAAATGTTTGAAATAATATGTATGTGAAACAGAAATTTGGTCTTCTCTACGCTTCATTTGAATATCAACAGAAAAGAAAAATCTTATCATTTGGAGCAATAAACTTAGTCAATAGTACCAGTATTTCTTCATCACTTCGAAGCATAGAATCACAATAGTAAGAATTTTTTTTATTACTATATAAATGCCAAGATGAGGCCCCATTCATTGCTGAATACACTAATTATTTCAATAATAATTAAACACTATAAGTTCCTTTTATGTATTTATTTACATTTGTGGCTAGTGCAATAGTCAACAATCCGAAAAATAATATAATAACAATAATATGTAGCAAATTAGACTGAATACCTACAACGCTCTGTCACATCGATACAAATTACATTACAAATAATATTGAAGATTAAATGGTGTAACATTAAATATTTATAAACATTAAAGAAATAAAATAAAATAAGAAAAAATATAAAAGTAGAAACAAATCTCATACATAAAAATCTCGTGTCACGGTGTTTGTGGTTGAACTCCTCCGTGTGTATTTGGCAGGTACGAGAATAGGTCGTAAAGAAATTATTGATGTTGCTGAATGACCGATGGTGCTACGTCCGCTTCATTAAAATTTCTTCCACAAATGCGAAAGTCATTCACTAAACCAACTAGGTATATGTTTGAGCGAACCCCTGAATTATTTTGCTTCGCAATTGGAAATGGTTGGAGTCGTTGTAATCGGGTTCTACGTTTTTATGATTTTTTGAGTTTGGAAATACAATTGGAACCGATTCCATGCAAACAGACTTGCGCAGGTCAACTAGTTCATCTATAAAAACTAAAATTAACCTATGGAAGAAAACAAAATGGCAAATACAATCCAAAATATTTATATATAATTTACTGAATATTGTTTACATAGTCAAGGATAGAAAATGTTTTTAATTATTTGGGCAATTGTATTTCAACATAGAATAAATATACTTTCAATCCTTCAAATATAATTTCCAGAATTAACAATGTAAAAGTAAGGCTCATTTTAACTCCGAAAATGTTTATCGAGATCTTTGGCTTCTTAGGAATCTAAAACATAACCCTAACTGTAGCCAGAACTTACCAAATAGTTTCTTGTAAAACTTTACGTATTTTATAGCGTCGCTTTAGGACAATATTAATTATTTAGACAAATACATTAAAATCTGCAAGTTAGGATTAAGCCGACGTATTTTCGGCAGCGTAATAAACGACTATATCATACTACCATCTTCTTCCCGTGACTTCGTCCGCGTGGAACGTTTACTTTGGGTTAACGCAAAAAAGCCCCTATTTTGAAACATTCTTCATTGGTGCTCCCCTCCTATTGGTCTTAGTATGATGATAACGGTCCTCGATATAGTGAGTCATCTAACGCTGAAATAAATCAGACCAGTGGTTCCTGAGATTTGTGCGTTCAAGCAAACAAATATGCGGCTTTATAATATTAGTATAGATATATTCAAATACTAATTTCAGTTTTCACCCATTTGACAATATAATTGATATTAACGTATTAAAATCTTGCCTTATATATTTTAATGTAAAAACATTTATTCTTTTTTTGAACTGACTACGCTACCTAACAAGGTCTTAACAGCTTTACCGGACTACACATTATAATGTAATTCCTGCTAATGGGATCGTTGCCTTACATTATTAGCATAATGGAACAGAAATTGTTAAATAAATTTATACTAATTCTAAGCCGAAGAGTTTGTTTGCTTGGACGCACTAATCTCAGGAACTACAGGTACGATTTGAAAAAATATTATTGTGTTAGATAGCTCATTTATCGAATATGGCTATATATCATCAAGCTAAAACTAATAGGAGTGGAGCACCAACAAAATGTTTCAGAATCGTTTTATTTTACCTTTTGAGAGCTTTCACTGCGTGTTAGCGTTAGCCCAAAGTAATTATTCCACGCAAACGTAATCGCGGGCAGAAGCTAGTTTTAACACGTTCACGCCGGC